>JAXQQM020067260.1:0-73648 GCA_034641835.2 Pinus albicaulis
AGATGATAGTTTCGTTGGTCTCTCTTTGTGCACAATAGTTGTTTATTCTTTGTGTCTCAATGTAACAATTTTCTAGGTATTGTTTCTTGTTGCCATGTCTTCTCTATTTATTCATTTCTAGTATTTGTTAGCCATTGCTTTACATTTATTGATGAAAATGTCTATTGAAATGAAACCATATGTATGTTCGATCTCTAGTTTCAAACTTAGCCATAGTGTTGTCACACAATTTAAGTCCAGAGAATGGCCATTTGATGAAGTCTCAATAACCACACTATACCTCATCACTGCTACAGAAAATCTTAAGTTCGATTGTCCCACATTCATGAGAAATTTGGCTCTTATTCTCTTGCTCCACCTGACAATGGCGAAGAGAGAGGGAGGTAGGAGAGAAAGGGAGAGAGAAGAAGGACGAGAGATAGGACTTAAGAGAGAGGAACCAGTATCATAGAAGAAAGAATATGTGACAAAATTACTCTATAGGGAGATGGGAGATAGGGGCACCCTACCTACCTAACTAAATGTCTAAACCAAATGTGGTGTAATCGTCTGTAATGGTTGTCGATTATACGAGGAGAGGATTTTACGAGGAGGAACTGGATTTTTAATGTGATATGCAAAAAAAAAGTACCAAACCTAACCATTTCACATTCACAAATGTTTTTTTTGCATGTGCTAATTTGGTAAATTTGGAACATGGCAAAGGAGTCTTGTTTTGTGATCACCTCCAACGAGGATTCACCAATTGTGAGAACACAACACTTATGGTTGCATCTTCTAAATCATCATCACTTACACCAACACCTCATCCAATAATGCTAGTATAAAATGTCTCAGGCTCTCGGCAGCGAAAAGGAACATAATTCATGCACCCTCAATCTCTTCTACATACTTGTAGCTCTCCTCCCAAAACAAAGACACTAGTGTTGTGTGTTCACTTTGCCCTGAATATTGTGCAAACATCCTGAGGTAAGGAACTGTTGCACAAAGGTATGGATCCACTATGTTCCATATCCACTGAAGGAGAACATGTTCCAAACAATAGGTAAATTCTCACAACTATCCCTCTGTGGGATGTTGAGAACTCCAAAATTCCACATGCCCCTTAATGAAATATATAAATTTAGAACTTTCGTACAAGACTTGATGTCATACTGAATTTGGACCAAAAGGCTCAGGATCTAGGTAGCGCAAAGGAACATCTGCAATATGATTTGTATTATTCTCATCTAGATCATTTTTCATGGATATCTCCTAAGTTGAAATGCATATTCCAGGTTCCATAGAACATCTCCCATGGAAGTCCTGTCGAAACCCATCTCTTCCAATAACTTTTTTGTAGTCTCCATAAACATTTTTAGAGAACCAGAGTTGATGATCCCAACAAGGTGAGGGTCAATGGTTTTTTCAAGCTTGCGCTTTTTCTGCTAGTGCATTTCCCACTCTTCTATATTGAATTGTTCTCTTGGAAAAACAAGATTAAGAGTTTCCCTTGCACACAAGAACTCCTGTAACACTAATCTGAAAGAATACACATCAGATTTCTCTATCAATTGCTGCCTTCTGAAGTATTCAAGATCAAGGTAACCAAGGGCCAAAACTACCTTTGGATCCAGTCTTTGAATGTCCAAAGTCTGCCACCTTTTCCCGTGATCCTGTTATCGTGGAGATCTTTTACATTTATATATGCACAGAGGATTCGTGACAAGGGATTTATATTGCATTGACCATATATTGGAGCTTCATTGGTATCTCACCATTCAAACAGTTTTCAAACAAGTCGAGGGAATCTAAATTGGTGCAGTTGAAAATGAAAGGCAAGATTTTTTTGTCGAGGCCAAATCCCAAGATGCTAAGCTTGAAAACCCTCTTGTTATTGCAGGTCATGCCTTCGAGCTCGTAGATGGTGATGTTGCAACGGTTTTGATCTTGTCTCCAATCCACGATCACACCTTCGAGCTCTAAGATGGTGACATTGTAGGGGTTTTTATCTTGTCTCTAGTCCATTGCATGAGGTTAGGTACATAAACCTGGCACCATGTCAAGTTAAGGGACATTATGACTATTCGACAAATAAATCTCGATAGAGAAATGGAATTATGGATACATTGGCTATCATACATATTTGGTTTCCTCTTTCGATGTACCAAAGTCGTCAATCCTCCAGAAGGAGCCTTCTTCCCATTCTTTCCCCCAAAATCAGGGTTCATTAGTGCTGCCATATATGCTAATAAATCCCCTTCACCATCTCCCCCATTAGGAAATCTGAGTTGTCAAACAAAAATGTGAAGGTCAAGCTCTCCATCATCGAGGTTTATATGGCATGTCTTGTAACTGTTGAAAGAATCTTCTTTTCAATACATTGCTAGATGGTGGTATGATGCAGATATCCCATGTAATGTTGCTCGCTCACCTTATTCAAAGCTATGTGGGACTCTATTATAGCTACAGGAAAGGGCTTCAAAGTCCCTACTATGCATGACTTGAGGGGAACTCTTTTGCAAAAAGAGATTTACTACTTTGATTATTAATCAAATATAAAACCAACAATATTGTTTTATTTAAAGCTTAATTTGATATAATCATGAAAATTATGTATTAAATGAAATAAATATATTCATTGGTACAATTCTCATATAAATTGATAAAACTAAATACATTTATCTATTATTACACAATAAACCAATATGTGAAAGGGTGTGACAATGAGTGTCAGGGACAGTCAAGGAAACAAACGAAGAAACAAGTTGAACTACAAAGAGATGAACACTTAATATGGTTAATAAGTCATAATTTTACCTTTTTCGTGGGGGGAATTCTAGGCACACCAACAGTAGGTGTGAATAGGTGCCAAATATTCCTCTATTTCTTCTCATCTAATTTCCAATAATTGATCTCAAATAGCTTTAATATTAAACCATGCCAAAGCATACCAAGTCATCTCATGAATGCATGTCAAACATGCTAGGACTTTCCAAGTGCTAACATGTGCAAAGTGCCAATGTGTGTCAGGGAGTTTTATGCATGTTACGAATTGGTAGGGCATGTCTAAAAGTGCTAAGTAGAGAGTGCCAATGCATGTGTGAGGAGTGTTAAGGAGTACTAGGACAACACAAGGGAGCACTAGGTAAAAATACATGAAAGTAAATGAATATGAGGGTGTGTCAGGGAGTGGCAGTGAGTGATAGTATTCATGCCAAGGATGGAGTGAGAAGGTATTCTAAGCATTCACACACCTTATTGACCACTCAATTCTTACCAACTCACACCATAACAAAAAACCATAAAAATTTCATTCTTAAAATCTATTGTGTAGTTCGATAATGGCATTCAAGCAGAATCTCTCAATTACTTATGTCAGTAGTAGTGAGATAATTTTTTATTCTCCTCAAGGAACTCTTTCTAGACATGAACCCCATCAAACATAAATCATCGAGTCAAAAATAATGGAAATTAATGAATAAGAGGGTGTGTTGGGGGTGTCAGCGAGTGTCAGGCGTGGAAAGGGGGGAGTGACAAGGCATACTAGGGAATGTTGTGGCATTTCAAGAAGTTTCAAGGTGTGATAATATGTGCCAGATAGTGCCAAGGCATGCCAGGCATACCAAGACATGCCATGTGTTAAGGAGGGAATGTTAGCAAGTTCTAGGTGTGCTAAGGAGGGAGTGACAAGGTATGTTAGGCAATTCCAAGGCATGATAGACTGCTAGGAAAGCATGCCAAGTTGTGCCAAGTTCTAGGGTGTTCCAATGTGTGCCAAGGAGTGTTAGGGAGCACTAGAGAAACACAAGGTATCACTATGTCATAATTCATGGAAATGAATGAATAATAGTGTGTGACAAGGAGTTTCAATGAGTTCCATGTTCGATAAGGAGGAGTGACAATGCATGCTTGGCAGTGATAAGGAATGATAGAGTGCGAGGGCAGGATGCAGCCAAGATGTGCCAACATGTGCAAGGAAGTGTTAACTAGGAGTGTCAGGGAAATGCAAGGGAACACTACATCAAAATGCATGGAAATGAACAAATAATAATTTGTGATTGGAAGTGTTAGTGACTTCCAAATGTGCTAAGAAGGGATTGACAACATATTCGAGGTAGTGTTAAGGCTCGCTAGAGGCTAGGGCGACATTCCAAGATGTCCTAGGTGTTAGGGGGTACCAACACGTGCCAAGGAGTGTTAAGGAATGATATGGAAACATAAGGGAGCACTAGGTAAAAATGCATGAAAATGAATGAATACGAGTTTGTGACTGGGATTTTGAATGAGCTCTAGGTGTGCTAAGGAGAGAGTGAAAAGGTATGCTAGGTAGTGCCAATGAATGCTTGAGTTCTAGGGTGGCATGCCAAGATGTGCCAGGTGTTAGGGTGTGTCAATGCATGCTATGGAGTGTTAGGGAGTGTCAAGTAAACACAAGGAAGCACTAGATCAAAATGCATGGAAATGAACGAATAAGAGTGTGTGATATGGAGTTTAAAAGAGTTCTAAGTGTGTTAAGGAGTGAGTGACAAGGTTATATGATAGGCAATGCCAAGGTATGTTAAACTACCAAGGTGTGTTAGGAAGTGCTATGGTGTGTTAGGGAGTGTAAAATCATGTCAAGGAATGTAGGGGATGCTAACACATGCCACATAATTCCAAGGCATTTAAGACATGTTAGGTTTTATCGAATCTTAAGAAGTAAACTATGTTTCTTAGTTGTTTTACGACCACATTTATATCTGATGAGCCTTGTCTTGGTAACTTGTTAAGTGGGATCAATTGAGATTGGACATGAGTAGTCTAATATGAGTTACATGTAATCCTTAGGTGAAAAGGGCATATGATGAATTTCCACGACACATGAGAATTTGGGTTTGGTCTTAGAATATTTGATGCAAACACACTCAAGTGCCACAACACATCAACTTTTCACAATGAAATGTACACACATCATGGAACTAATTAGTGCACATGAAAAATTTTAGCTTTTTCAAACCTTTCTTCGTTAAATTACAAACTGTAATAGAATAGGCTAGAGCTCTCATACCAGGGATGATGGCCCTTTGCAATCACAATGATACAAGTAATACAACTAGGGCTTGGTGTTAGTCCTTTGACAACCAATATACCTTGAACAAGACAACACTTGACCAAATTTTTTATGGTGGACACACATAGGCCTTTCAATCCACATGTCTTGAACACATTTGGCAGGTCCTCTTTCCTCCTAGTATGTAACTCCTCAATCTGCCTCTATCAATGAACTAAACTCCTTTATGTTACTGAACTCGACTCAAATTTGTTTTCCCTCTATCTACCTCTTTTTCCCTTTAAGGTCTGCAACAATTAAATTTTTCTATTAGTTGTTCACAACTCTGTTGTGAACAACTCTTTGGTATGACCACTTTTTCCATACTGCTGCTCCAAGATGACAAGTCTAGGGATATGTAGGTTTCCCTTCTTCTCAATGACGCAATACTCTACAATACAGTGAACTAGGGCTACATGGCTAGCCCACTTGACTGCTACTTTAGTCCTTCAAATTCTACATGTCCTTAGGCCCAATACACCTACCCTTCTACCAAACTTGTTTTCCTTCACAAGTACGGGACTTAGAGCTCTTCTTTGATAGTCACCAAACAACCCTCCAATTTTACTTGGATTGCCATCAATTTTCCCAACCACAGTAAATTTTTTTACTGATATAGTGCCCACAACACTGACCTCATCTAGGGCTCTTGAAATATGCCACCTAATAGTGATTTGAGTGCTCTCAAAATCACTATTCTTGTGTACCAAATTTTTTTTGTCCAATCTATGAACAAATCTGAACTACTCATCTTATCATCCTTCTAGCAATTTGTAGATGACTGAACTAGGGTCATAAATCATCCATTAATAGTCCATTGACTAACTGTTTATAGGCTGCTTAAGATCTCTGTCCAAAACTCTATGGAAAGTCCAAAAAAATCAACTCCTCTTCATGTAAATCCATTCCTCATATGGCACATTTATTCTAATCCATACTCTACTCAGGTTTCACCTTCCTTTGGATTTTCTATATCCTCACATACTTTCGCAAACCATCTTCCAAATTTGTGGTATATATTGCAGAGATAAACCTCTCTCTAAGGGTCACAACCCCTCTTCTTATATGCAGATTTTTCACAGTATTAATGACATGCCTTATGGATTGAACATGCTAGGAAACCACCCTAAATAGGGAATTATACTTCTATTCTAATTTCTTTAGAACAAACCATATCCACCCATAGAAAAAAATAAAACTCTTTCCTCCATAAGAGACTCAACCTACCTCATATGGATCCATAGATTTTGGTCATTTCTTTAACTGAATATTGACCTGAACTTTAGATCTCTACAACCCTAAAACTAAGGTTACTTCAGTCAATATCACATCTGTGACTACTTATGTTCTGGCCCTAAATTCTAGTGCAGACACTCCTCCATTTGTGTTGGTATTTATCGCAGACCTCACAACCTAGTAACCAGCACAATGTTGAATATTGCAACAAGAAACAGCGAAAGAGGCATCCAAAAACATCATCCCTGATCCTAGTGAAAAATAAGCACCTAAACTAGGTGGGGCCCACACAGGCTATTTTTAGGTGTATGTCTATTTTTAGAATGGTGATCATATTCTAAAATTTGCAGCAGGCTGATTCTAGATGGTTGAGAAAATTCTATCTTTAGATGAATTTCTATTTTTAGAAGATGGGCGAATTCTATTTATAGATTGCAAATCTAAAAATAGAATGCATGTCGATTATTATTAGCCCTTAATATAAATAATTAGACAATAAATTGTAACTTATTCTCTTGGAGCACTTGATTCCAGTGAACAGATGTGGCACACCAGTGGGCTGAAGGAATTACGCAATTCCTATGGTGGTTGGTGACTCATGCATGGAGGACTTAGTTATAACTGATTGGGACAGAGTTGTAACAGATTTGGAAGAGTATTTATGTGAGTTTTTATTTAGTTTAATTCAATTCCCTGAGTTAAACTCAGTTGTGCTAGTTGTAACTGAACATACACTAGTGATAGGTGAGTGAATTAATTATTTAATTAATTCACAAGTAGTGTCTTACTTGCAACTGAAGAAATACAATGGTTAACCATTTGCATGTCAGATCCAGTGGAGAGATAGGTGAAAGGGTGATATGGACTATCTGTTGTGACTATAGTGGAGCATTCAATGCATCCACACACACATTGGAGATGCCTATGAGTATTGCGTAGTCAAGGCAAGGTAAGTTTGAATTCATTTAGGGTTCTTATTCAAAAGGTATAGCGCAGTTGAGGAAGGCTGAAATTCTTTTTGATTAAGGATTTCATTCATCAGGAACTGTGTGAGCAAGGCAGGCTATCTGGAGACAGTAAACTGGCTAAGGGATTTTCCAATTTTGTATGACATTATGAGACAATTAGCTGATGTACCGAGAGCTCTTATGATTAGAGTTTGTATGTAATTGTTTCATGATTCCTTGTGGAATATACAATATATGATAGAGGGGTTTTGAGTAGTAAGCTTTTCCCAGGAATATCTGGCGTTGTGGTTTTGATCTATTATTTCTTCATGCTTATGTAATTGGAGATTGTGCTTTAAATTCCGCAAAGATATGTAGAAGCGATTTTGTATTTAGCAGTAGCATATTGTTAGATCAGGAGAATCCAGAACATACATGTATTTTGTATAATTTCTACATGGTATCAGAGCTGTGTTATAAATTTTCTACATGGTATGAGAGAAGGAATTATTTGGGTGCGTGAGTTTGCAAAGAATATATAAATATTTAATTCCAAATTTTCAGAAACAAATAGAATATTTGTATTACTTGCGAAAAATACCCATATTGAAGAAAAACGTCGGTCGAATCGGAGTTTGAATGAGGGAGATATCATCGATTTAAAATAAGCACTATTGTTGGAAACTTTTGCGACATATGGACAATTACAATGTGCACGAGCCAAGAACCTACATGCACTGAGGTACAAGATGCATGCAAAGCTTTGAGGAACAAAGAAGAGGTTAATGACTTGGTGGTTGAGAGGGAGCCTCTCAATATGAAACGTGAGAAGCAGTCTCAGAAGGTTGTGGAGAAGCCACAACTGGAGATGTAGAAGAATAACTATAGATTTGATGTCGATGGGATTTCTACTGAGCTTCCTACTGTTGGGAAGTGTCAGAAATCCATGAAATTGAAGCTTGAGAGGGAGCAGGATTTTCATGCAGGTAAGAGTGAACCTCGGGATGTGGAGCAGTCACAAGATGAGGATCATGGAGTGGGAGCAACCACTCATGCAGAGAAATTTCATGCCAAATGGGCAGAGGGAGTGCATGCAGCTATACCACTAGGTAAGAGGTGGGGAAAAATGCATGAGTAATCCCAAGAAGATATTTCTAGGTAGGATTCATTGAGATGGTGTGGATCTCATGAATTTAACCTGGCTATGAGGTTCTCACAGAGCAGCAGTAGCATGATCAGTTGGATTGATGCAGTCATATCAAAGTGACAATTTCGGATACTGGAGTGTGGATCAGAGTTGACAGCAAGTTCAGAGTGCATGGGTGCAGAGTTCAACAGTGCAGTGGTTCCTGAAGACATGTGCAGTAGCTAAGCAAAAGTCAGAAGACTTTGATGACAGATGCCTTAGATTGATTGAGCTGTTTGGAGGCTATTCAGTTTCGGAAGTGTTGCATGCAAGTATTGCAGGGCAAATGCATGGAGTTGCAGGGGTGCATGCAAAGACATACCTTTCTTGTTGAGAGAGAGTATTGAATATTGCAACAAGAAACAGTGAAAGAGTAATCTGGAAACATCATCCTTGATCCTAGTGAAAAATAAGCACCTAAACTAGGTGGGGCCCACATAGGCTATTTTTTGGTGTATGCCTATATTTAGAATGGTGAGCATATTCTAAAATTAGCAGGACGCTAATTCTAGATGGTTGAGAAAATTCTATCTTTGGATGAATTTCTATTTTTAGAAGATGGGTGAATCTATTTATAGATTGTAAATCTAAAAATAGAATGCATGTCGATTATTATTATCCCCTAATATAAATAATCAAATAATAAATAGTAACTTATTCTCTTGGAGCATTTGATTTCAGTGAACAAATGTGGCACATCAGTGGGCTGAAGGAATTACACAATTCGTAGGGTGGTTGGTGACTCATGCATGGAGGACTTAGTTATAAGTGATTGTCGCAGAGTTGTAACAGAGATGGAAGAGTATTTATGTGATTTTTTATTTAGTTTAACTTAGTTCGGTGAGTTAAAATTAGTTGTGCTAGTTGTAACTGAACATACACTAGTGATAGATGAGTGAATTAATTATTTAATTAGTTCATAAGTAGTGTCTTACTTGCAATTGAATAAATACATCAGTTAACTATTTGCATGTCAGATCCAGTGGAGACCCAGTGGAGAGATAGGTGAAAGGGTGAGATGGACAATTTGTTGTGACTATAGTGGAGTATTCAATGCATCCACACACACATTGGGGACGCCTATGAGTATTGCGCAGTCAAGGCAAGGTAAGGTCAAATTCGTTTAGGGTTCTTCTTTAGTAGATATAGCGCAGTTGAGGAAGGCTGAAATTATTTGTGATTAAGGATTGCGTTCATCAGGAACTGCGTGAGCAAGGCAGGTTGTCTGGAGACAATTAATTGGCTAAGGGATTTGCCAATTTTTGTATGAAAGTGTGAGACAATTAGCTGATGTATTGAGAGCTCTTGTGATTAGATATTTGTATGTAATTGTTTCATGATTCCTTTTGGAATATACAATATATGATAGAGGGGTTTTGAGCAGTAAGCCTTCCCCGGGAATATCCGGTGTTGTGGTTTTGATTTATTCTTTCTTCATGCTTATGTAATTGGCGATTGTGTTTTAAATTTCGCAAATATTTGTAGAAGTGATTTTTTATTTAGTAGTAGCATATTGTTAGATTATGAGAATCCAGGACATACATGTATTTTGTATAATTTCTACACACAAGGTAGGGTCTCAACCATCTCTACTATTTCAAAATTTGATGCAGACTTCACACAAAAACACCACTGAAATCACATGCCCAAATTCTCATGAGTCACCTCTCTTGAGCTTTATCTATCCTAAGAGAACCAATAATATGCCATCCTACTTCCTATCTCGTACCCATTAAGGTATGTGACATTCTTTTGAACCCTCACATGATGATCTTACTCTTGGTGGATGATCATGGCCTCCCTTTAGAAACACTTACTCTGACCTCTAACTAGACCTACTTTAGGACTACATCTCTCCTAGCCTCCTTGATAAAATGAGCTCCTTCTCACTTGATGTTCTTGCCTTCATACTAAGGCCTCCTTAAATAGATTTTCCTAGCTAGGCCTCTTAAGAATGCTCTAGAACTTACGAATTTTATCTACTTGGAACTTAGGAAATATTATTTTTCTGTTTAATTTTCTTTTATATTTTAGACCTCATCTCAGGTCCAAATCCCCATCACTTGGGTTATTTTCCCAGAAAAAATTTTCTGGTAAAAATCACACAAACCCATGTGTCACTAGGCTTGTGGAGTACCTCCCAATCTACAAAATTTAACAACATATTCTAGTTGTAGTAATCGTAACTTGGTCAAGCTCCTATAGTTAAGCGAGGACTTGGTTGGGTTCTCAAGTTGAAAATTAAGGGTAGTTATGAAGGCATGATAACTATTAAGGGTTAGGGAATTCCAAGGAATGGAAAGGCGTGTTAATACATGTTGGACAATGTCAAACCATGTTGAGGAGTGTTAATGAGTGTCGAGGTATCACAAGGGAGAACTAGGTCAAAATGCATGGAAATGAACAAATAAGAGTGTGTTACAGGGAGTCTCAGTGAATTCAAGTTTGCTAAGGATGAAGTGTGTTAGAAAAAGTTCATAATAGGATTTGTAAGAGGCTAGCCTATGATTGCGATAAGGGGCTCGACAAAGCAATTTTAAACAAAGGGAGACTTTGTGTTGGGAACAACACTATTACTCTTTTATCTATTATTTTTATATGACATGTGGCACACTTTGGCCGAATGCTCATGTTTTAAACTATATTAGACAATTCCATATTGTACATTGTTATATATAAGTTTTGGGGAGCTTGACTTGTGCCGACCTATATCTTGTGTGTCTTGTGTATCCTGTGGTTCTTGCAAACTCTCAATTAATTCTCTACTATTTATATGAACTAGACATACATGTGAAATATTGCCTATGTAAGCTATGTTTCTTAGTTGTTTTATGGCCATGGCTAGATGTGATCCTTGTCTTGGTAAGTTCTTAAGTGGGAAAAGTTCAGCTTGGACATGACTGGCCTAAGATGAGGTATATGAAGTTCTTAGGTGAACAAGGCACAATCTACTTGTAGTAGGTGTAATTGATCAAGTTGTTACGGCTGAAGCAGACCAATGTCACATGAATTGGAGTAGCTAAGGACTTGATTGGGTAACCAAGTCATGAAAAAATGTAAGGATATTTGTGAGGGAATGAGTGCCAAGGCATGCTAGGGATTGCTAACATGTGCCAGATAGTTCGAAGGCATGTAAAATATGCTAAGATGTGTCAAGTGTTAAGGCTTGCCAATATCTTCAATGGTGTGACAATACATGCCAGGGATTATCAAGGAAACAAAAAGGAGAAACAAGTTAAAATACAAGGAAGTGAGCACATCATAGGGTTAATAAGTCATCAATTTACATTTTCCAAGAGGGGCATGCTATGCACACCAACACTAGGTGGAAATGAGTGTCAAGTGCCAAGTGTTAGTGCATTATAAGTGCCAAATCATCCTCTGTTACTTCTCTTCTACTTTCCAATAACTAATCTCAAATAACTTTAATATTATACCATGCGAAAGCATATTGAGGCGTCTTAATAAATGCTATACATGATAATGATCATGGCCTCTTTAGGACTACATGTCTCTTCGCTCCCTTATCAAATGAGCTACTTCTCACTTGATGTTATTTCCTTCATCCTAAGGACACCTTAAACATTTTTTCCTAAACCTCTTAGGAACCCTCTAGAACTTATGGGTTTTATCAAGTTAGACCTTTGGAAATATTAATTTTCCTTTTTAATTTTCTTTTAGATTTTAAAGCCTATCTTGGGTCCAAAATCCCTTTTCTTTGCTTATATTTCCACAAAGCCTTTTGTGACCAAACTCACACAAAGCCATCTCACTAGGCTTGTGGAGTACCTCCCAAGCTACACAATTCAACAATATAGTCTAGTTGTAGTAACTATAACTTGGTCAAGCTCTTGTAGTCAAGCAAGGGCTTGGTTGGGTTCCCAAGTTGAAAATTAAGTAAGGGTAGTTGGGAGGGCATGATAGCTAGGGAGGGTCAGGGCATGCAAAGGAATGAAAAGGCATGCTAACACATGTCAGACAATGTCAATGCATGTTGAACTAGAGTGTTAGGGAGTGTTGGGGCATATCAAGGGATAACTAGGTCAAAATGCATGGAAAGGAACAAATAAGAGTGTGTGCAAGGGAGTGTTAGCGAATTCAAATGTGCTAAGAACGAAGTGTGTTAGGAGAAGTTTAGAATAGGATTTACAGGAGGCAAGCCTACGGTTGTCATAAGGGGTTCGACATAGCAATTTTAGACAAAGGGAGATCACTTTGTGCTAGGCACAACATTGTTTTTCCTTTAGTTATTTTTTTTATATGAGATGTGGCACACTTTGGATACATGCTCATGTTTTAAACTATTTTAGATAATTTCATATTGTACATTGTTGTGTATAAGTTTTGGGGCACTCAGCTTGTGTCAGCTTATATCTTGTGTGCCTTGTGAATCTTGTGGTTCTTGCAAACTCTCAGTTAATGTTCTATTGTTTATATGAACTGAACATACATGTGAAATATTGTCTGTGTAACTTATGTTGCTTAATTGTTTTATGGCCATGGCTAGATCATGTGATCCTTGTCTTGGTAAATAGTTAAGTGGGACAAGTTGAGATTGGACATGAGTGGCATAAGATGAGTTATAGGCAGTTCTTAGGTGAACAAGGAACAATCTACTTGTAGTAGGTGCAATTGGTCAAGTTGTTGGGGTTGAAGGAGGCCAATGTTTTCACATGAATTGCAGTAGCCAAGGACTTGATTGGGTTCCCAAGTCATGAAAAAATGTAAAGGCTAGATGTGAGGACATGAGTGCCAAGGCGTGCTAGGGAATGCTAAGATGTGCCAGATGGTGCGAAGGCATGTCAAAAATGATAAGATGTGCCAAGTGATAAGGCATGCCAAGATGTGCAAGGGTGTGTCAATGAGTGCCAAGGACTCTCAAGGAAAAAAAAGGGAGAAACAAGTTAAACTACAAGGAAATGAACACATAAGAGGGTTAATTAGTCATCAATTTACCTTTTCTAAGAGGGGCATGCTAGGCACACCAACACTAGGCGCCAATAGGTGCCAAGTGCAAAGTCTTAGTGCATTCTAAGTGACAAGTCTTCCTTTATTGCTTCTCATCTACTTTCCAAAAATTTATCTCAAATAAATTTAATATTAAGGCATGCCAAATCATACCAAGGCATCTCAACGTGTTCAATACATGTGAAGAATTTCCAAACACCAACACATGCTAAGTGCCAATATGTGTCAGGGAATTTTATGCATGCTATGAAGTGGAATGGCATGTTGAAGAGTGCTAAGGTGTGCTAGAGAGTTATAATGAATGTTTACGAGTGTTAAGGGGTAATAGGAAAAAACATTAAGGGAGAACTAGGTCAAAATTCATGGAAGTTAATGAATATGAGGAACGTGTTTGAGTGACCAGTGTTAATGAGTGCTAGTTGTCACGCCAAGGAGGGAGTGACAAGGTATGCTAAGAATTGGTAAGGCATTCTAGGGAATATCAAGGCATGTAAAGAAGTTCCAAAGTGTACTAGGGAGTTCCAGGGTGTGCTAATTATATTTTCCAAATAGTGCCAAGATATGCCAATACATGCCAGGTGCTAAGGATGTGTAGGGTGCCAGGGTATGTCAATATGTGTAAAGAAGTGTCAAGGCAAAAAAGGAAGAACCAAGCTAAAATGTAAGTAAATGAACACATAAGAGGGTTAATAAGTGAGAAATTTATATTTTTCAAAAGGGGCATGCTAGTCACACTAATAATAGGTCCTAATACATGCCAAGTGGCATTGTGTGCCAAGCACTAATGTATGTCAATTCATTCAACCAAGGTGTTCCAGGGCATGCTAAGGACTACATGCATTCCAACACATGCTAGGAGAGTTCCATGTTGTGCTAGCATATGCCACCATGTGCTTGGGCGTCAGTTTCATGACAAGATGTTCTAGGTACAAAGATGTTCCAAGACATGCGAGGCGCAAAGAAATGTTAGTGTGTGACAAATCATTAATTTAAGGTGTGCCCGGATTGTTGAGGAGTGTTAGGTCTTTCTCATTAATATAATTGTCAGATATTGATTATGTATTAAATAATATATTTCCTACACACACTAGTGGAACTCTATCTAAAGGGAATTTGATAGATAATAAACTTAATAGATATGAATCATGTGTTGACTCATAGGAAAAATCTATTCGACTAGTGATTACTTGAGGGAAATGATACGCACTAATTACTTCTTAAAAAATTGACTGATAATGGCCTTAAATATCTATATTTTGAAGAAAAAAATATTAACAAGCATATAGCATCATCAAAAACTCATTGGAATGATCAATGGTGACGAACATTTTTTTACCGTCACCAAAAGTAACAAAAAGAGCATCGGTGAGGGTCATTAAAAGTTCGTCACTAGAAGTGTCACCAAATAGAGAATTAGTGATGGGCCTTTAACGACCCTCGCCAAAAGTGTCATTGAAAATGACTTTGGTGACGAGCCTTAAAAGACCATCACTATATACACTTACAGTGACGCTTTTTTAAGGATCGTCACCATATGTGACATTGGTGACCGACCTTAAAGGCCGGTCACAAGCATGACCCTCACCAATGTCCTTTTTTCTTGTAGTGACTAGACGGTCTTTTCCTTGTAGTGAAAATAGATGTTGGATATATTTTAAAAGGAGATTAGAGTGTAGTTTTCAAGACAATGGGTCAATGTGTCCAATGGAAAGCATAAATTTTTTTAGAGACAATAACAAGTATATTGACGTAAAATTGATATTGTGAAATTAATTAAAAGAAATATGGTTAAATACACCTTACCATATCATCAAAACAGTAATAATTAATAGTGATAGGTGCTTCCAAATTCTAACACATTAAAAGTTTACCAATTTTTTTGTCCCTTAAATATACCAATGGATCACATTATCTAATATAAAATGTGTTATACTTGGGTGGGCCAAATTTTTTCCCGATTGCAAGAATTAAATTGATGGTCACATGGAGATGAAGATAGATCAATGCATGAAAACCAATCTTATTCAAAATAATGGTTTTTTTTAGAAGAAATAAATGGATTTCCACATGTTATGGGTTACTCCATTTGTGACAGTACCAAGGTTTATCACAGCTCATCCCATTCGCTATCTGGTTTAAATTCATTTCTAATTTTTCATAGGGCCACGTAAAGTAATCTATTGTCAATCTTTTCATGTTCTTTTCATGTAAAGTACCTTGTTTTCTTTTAGTCTTCCACTTGTTTATGCCTCCCTTCTTGTTCGAAGTTGTCTTCCTCGTGGATTATCACTCCTCTCTTTCCTCAATGGTGAGGGAGAGAGATTCAGTGTGGTGAGGGGCAGGTGGTCGAGGCCTATAAGGTAATTCGAGAACTTGAGCCCAAGTCCAAGCCTCAACAAATCACTATCATGAGAATTCCCCAATGGTTGTGCAACACAAATTATTTGATATTGAACAAGAGCTAGTGGATGAACAAGAAGAATTATCAGATTTATGTAACTAGTACCTCCACAAGGTGTACTTGTAATGGTATCTTAGGTATTTTCTCCAAAGAGTATTGTTCGACCAAAATGAGAGCAACAACGAACTCCTCCTTTGCGTGGAGGAGCTTCACCAACTCTATAAAGTCATGGATGGCCGACTACATCATCTAGAAGAAACTCTTACTTAAGAATAATGCAAAACCACCTCCAATAACCATCGAAACTTGCACTAGTTGGATGACATTATGGACTTCATGTGGCTCATAGCCACCCTTCCTAAGGTTTTTTTAACTAAAATATATAGATTTCACATGTTTTTCTAGTTTCTTTCTTCTGTGTCTATCGTGTATTTTAAAGCCTGTTTTCTATTCTATATAATGAGCATGCGAACAACAACTCAATCTATGCTTCTTTTGGGCTAGATACCCTCTATTCCTAGTCTTCGTTGAGGCAAGCTATAGTTGGTCACAGATTCGATATCCAAAATTCTTTGTACATATATATTTTTGTAATATAATGTTATGAAAAAGAGTGTCCACCAAATTATTTTCTTTCCTTAATAAATGTATGCAATTCTTTGTACGTATATATAGGAGTGCATTTGCACTCTACACAAAAAACATGATTTGTAAAAATACCAATGTAAAGGAATTTGAGTTAGGTATTTTAGTGGGTATTATGTTACCCTTTTTTTATTATTATTGTAGATGGTAGTGAAAAATACTATAGATTAACTATTGTGTTTACTATTTTTTTTGTAATTTTTTTAGTCATTTTTGTTTGAAATTTGGTAGGAAATTGTTGGAATCCAAAATTTGAGGTATAGAATGTGCATAATCTAAGTGTTTCAAGGATTTTAGAGAGATCTATTTTATAGAATCCATTTATACATTCAGAAAACGAAATTTCAACAAAGCAATCTCATATTTAAACCATAGGATCTACAAAATTGGAGAGATGTTGTGAATTCATCTATTCATTTAAAAATACAATTTAAAGAATGAAAAAATTAAATAAATTCAACAATTAGACTAAGCCATTTAAATGTTTCATGCAACATAAGAAGGTGGTTAAATTGTAGACACATTATATAGTTTCATGTAAATTCTATTGAAAAACACTTGACTTTACTAAAAATAATCTAAACTATAATTACAATGTAAAGTGGTTTTAAATAAAATAAGAATCCAACACTAAAGGATATTTGATAAAAATCAAATATCAATTAAATATTCAACAAATTATTTGGTTATATTTTTAATTAATTAAAACTAGTTTTCTTTGAATAAAATAAAATTCAATAATAAAATGTATTTCATACAAATAAAAAATATTTTTTAAAATTATCAATTATTGCATTTCTTTTCCAACCATTCACAAATTATTTAATATAACATGGTTGTATTTCAATAAAAATAAATCACCCAAAGAAACTTATGGATAATCAAATATTAAAGTAATTTTCCAAATTTATTAATATAAAACAATATATTTAATTCTTTACATTTTTGTTGTGTTTGTGTTTTGGAGCTTTGACAATTATGAGAAAATTTTCCATATCTTCTGAGAAATGCATAATAAATTAGGGAAATGATTCAATATTTAGAAATAACTTACCAACATACACTTAAAAATAGTGGTTTACAAAGCTCAAAATCTCCATATTCGCAAAAGTGACAACATTAGACATAAGAAATACCTATAAATGTAAAAAAAATAACATAACAAAAAATTTATTAATAGTAAAACTCAAACAAATTTCTCAACAATTTCAGAAATATTGTCATGTCTCAGAATATTGAAAGCCGATGTTCTGAGGGCATATGTAAAGAAATATTGTCATGTCTGTGAAGAAATATGATGTTTCATGGAAGATGTATTTTATAATATTTGCATATTAAAATTAGTACATATAAGCCATTTGGGAGGCTATATTTAGCAAATGTGAAGTACTTTATGAAAAGAGTCGGCAGATATAAAAATAAGATGCAAATATAACAATAAAATAATAACGCCATTTATCTAAAGAAACAGCCAAATATAAAATAAAATGCAAATATAATAATAAAATAATAACGTTATTTATCTAAAGAGTTAGTAATGAAGAAACGTTAGCTACTGAGCGTAAATTTGCTTGTTGTTCTTTCTCTGCTAGTATAGCATGATGAGCCCAAGTATTTAGATTCTCTTCGAACTTAAGACACGAATGAATGGATTGTAGTAATTCAGGATCTATACTACATCGATCGGGTTAGACCATTTGGAAGGTGAGATTGCTTGGTTCGATTGCTTGGTTCAGTCAGTAGAATCAGTCTGTGTAGGCAGGTAAGGTTGTTGCTTGGCAGGATAGTTATCCAGAGAGAGTATGTGAAGGAATAGGATGTTTACGAGGAACACTTTTCCCCTAAACGAGAGCGGAAGGGGAGCGCATAATAGACCCGAAAAAGGGGGGGGCATTTACGCACAAGAGGCACCGGAAAAGGCATTCGGAATCGGAGGGGGAGCAAGAGGCATAAATGAAGGGGAAACTCACAAGAGGAAACTACCTTGGTAGTAAGCTGGAGATAGGCTGGAGTACTTTGGAGTAGAGTGCTAACATGCATGAATCTATCTGTTTCCGTAAAATCTATCTCCCGCCCGTGAAAGAGATCGACTCTCTCTATCTTCTGCTATTTTTAGCCCCCGGAGATCTCTTATAGAAGTTAACATGAATCGATGCAACCGAGTCTATTATTTGAAACCTATCTTAGAAGTAAAGGCGGACGATGGCGGCGATGGCGGCCCTCCCCTGTCGGTCGAGCGATAAATCCCTCGACAACCGCTTCAATTACCTGGATTCTAGAGTGTCTCAATGCCGTTTCTCTCTCTATCTCAAGAGGGATTGTGTGAAAAAAACTCCATCATGCCCGTTGTTACATAACATAATATATATATCTCCCGCCATAGATATTTAATGAAGTGCACAAAACCAGCCAGAAGGATGGAAAGCTGTCGCTCACTCTCCTTCTCTCCCTCCCTATAGGTGGAGAGTAACCTTATTTATGCGGGAATTAGTTGAATTGAGGGGAATGGCATGGCACCGGCATATATTTCTATATCTTTATTTGTATATGATATTATGGAAAGATTAGGTGATGCTAAAGCTGCTAAGCGTAATTACATATAAGATATGCATTGATTAGCACCTACACCCCCTTGCCTCGGAAGCGCAGCCCCTGGGACCTTACCAAGTGCGCGTCATTTGGGGAACAAACGGAACAATACGATCGGGAAACATCCATCCTGTTGTGTATGGCTTCGCTAAACCGTAATTACGTATATAATATCTAGAGATCCTCTCCTCCCCTATGCCTTTCCCTTTACCCCCAATGGGTTATGGAGAAACTGATGAATCAACTTCAACAACCTGTCCTCACCCCCGGTTCATATGCAACCGCCGAAGGTGCCGCTACTTATGCTTTCACTCGATCAAATGCCAGGCTGGGAAAGAAGCTGTAGTTCCAACTATGTTCATCATTCAAAGTCTCTTTATTACACAAGCTACGCATATGATAGAAGAAGAATCAATTGAGGAACGACTCCCAGAACTCATGGACTTAGAAGAATCCATATTTATTGTGGATTTCCATCAGACTGTAGAAAAATACAGGCAAAAGGCATGATAGGCACATAACGGCTAAGTCTTTGACAAAAGATGACCTCATCCTTATATATGACAGCAAGTACTTGAAGCACCTAGGTAAGTTGCAGATGCATTGGCTAGGACCTATATAGTGGCAGACATTCGATAATCAGGAGCAGTCCACCTTGCTCAAATGGATTAAGTCCTTAGACCAGGATGGGTGAATGGTGCTTGCCTAAAACCCTACCCGAAAACCCAGAGCATCACCCAAGATGCTTCCCATTGCAATGAAGGACAGCCAAGCTACCACACGGCTAGATTGAGAAATCGAGCCAAAGAGATAGAGTCGAAATATCCGTTATTGTAACTAATATCGTATCCGACTCGTACAACCTATGCCATCGAAACATCGTGTTCATCGATGTTTCGCCTTTACCTTACTTGAATGCAGCGAACTAAGCTATCTTTCCATGAGCTAATAACTCACCAGCTAGCTCTTACTTAGAGAGAGCCAACTAACAAACAAGCAAGCTATCGAAACGGCAAATCGAACTGTGAACCGAAAGACAGTAATCTTCCGTAGCGGGAATGAACACTTTCTTCTTCCTTGGCCCAAAGTTACCCTTCTTTCAGCGCATGCTAGATGCTGGTGCCCATCGATCCATGAAGCATTCAACGAGACCTTCAAACCTAACTCGACTCAATAAAACAATGTAACTACCGGGATCTCACTACCTAGGCAACTTCATAATCTCGACCGGAAGTGGGAATTAGCCAACAAACTAGAACTAGCCAAATTTCAAGAGAAAGTTTCATACAATAGAAAAGGCGGCGTATTGGCTCGGCTGAGTCCCTATAGACAGTGGGGGGCTCGGCTAAGTGTTTAATAGAATAGGGCGGCTTGACTTAGTCCCAACTAGTTTCATTCCATCCGGAACTTCCATCTTGAGTTTCAAGGAAGCTTGTCCTCCTATCGATTCAATAACTACTCGACCTAAGGGAGGGAGGGGCACAAAAACAAAGGAGTAACCTGCGCCTGATCTAGAAAATTTTTATGGTCCAGCTTATGGATGGATTATTTAGTTCTCTTACCCGGGCTAGCTCAAGTAGTGATAGCAAGGTTGAAGCAGTTTGTAAAATTACCTGGGGGTACTCCTTCTCGTGCTGGGTTTATTTACTGCAATTACTGAACTGTACTCTGGACCAGTACAGAAAGCAGAGTTCGAACTCCAGGGAGGCCGATATAACATATGTAATGATAGAACTAGCTGTAATTCACCCTCTATCGGGGAGGAGGAACAAAGGATGGATGCAAAGAAAGATCCAGCTTATCTAATAAAAAGGAGGGATGTTCCAGCCATGAATGGATCAAATTATTACTCCTCGGATGGATACTTTATTTAACAGGAGGCTATAGAAAGAGAACTAGTCCTTTCGGATAGGTCGGAAAGAAAGAAAGGGCGATTGCATGCTGATCAACTTGTTTTTGATTTATGGATTGCATTATAGAACTATCCCGATGGGTTATGGATCCTCGATGGGAGTTTATTACTTTCTATTTTCTTTGGCCAACCGGTTCAGGATGGAGTACACCTATGGATAGCAGTGGGGTCCTTCCGGTTTCACAAACAGGGTAGTTGACTTCCGATTAGAGCATCCGACCATCCTTTTTCTTGTTAGCGGGCCCTTGTCCAATCCTTCTGGTCAGGAGGAGCTATTACAATCCGTCTGGCCAGGTAACCGGTTGCCCTACTTTTTGAGTAGTCTGCCCTACTTCTTTTAGTAGGGAGTCACTTACAGCTATTTGGTTTCACCCATTGGGAGGACGGTAATCCCAATGATAATGAGCTTGCTGTTGGGGAGATTCATCGCGTTCACTCTACCCGAACTCTAATCCGGCGGCGGGTAGTATTTTCTCTAGTTGGATGCCACCCGTACAGCTGCTGAGGATTAGAAATTCTATTTCGTTTAGGCAGCTAATTAATATGTTGACTCATTTTAGAATCTTCTTGAATTCCTATAATTGTGGGTGAAGGATGGGACTTTTTTGAGCTCCTCATACCGGTAGGCAGCTCCTATCAAATGGATGGGCTCCATCCCACAGGGCCAGCTAATACACTAATTATTTGCCGCTATCCCTGGCCGACAGAAATGTTTCCAACCAGCTCTGGTCCTTTAAGACTCTTTCCTAGCAGGCTGTAAGGCTCTTTTCCCTCCAGCACTTAGATAAGAGGATGGTAGATAAGACGGAGATAAGAAGATAAGAAGATGGGAAGATAAGAAGATGGGGATATAAGAGTGCTTGGAAGGAAGGCTTAAGAAGGGTAGAGAAGAGAAGAAGGATGGCAAAAAGAATCTAAGAAAGAAGGAACGTAGTCGCTTGTCCGCATCAGACAAGGAAGAAATGAGCACGTGTTTCTACTAATAATTGATGCGGAGGCTAAGGCAAGAGCAATAGCAACAGAAGCAGAGGCAGGTGCAGTCGAAGATCTAGTTGATCGAGTAAAAGCAGCAGTAGTTGGAGAAGCAGAGGAGCAAGCAGTAGATGCAGTAGATCGAGTAGGAGATTCAGTGTTAGAAGCAGATCCACTAGCCGCAGGAAGGGAAGTATAGGTTCAAAAGCCAATTGCCCTGAAATCAGTTGATCTTATTGACCCAGAACTAGTCAATGTAAAAATGAAATATATATATAAGCAGTTGTTTATTAAGAAGTTGATAACTTACCGGTATGAATACTTATTAATATATTAGAAGGTCGAGGAGGGCTGTAGCGGCTGGCAAGTTCATAGTTCATAGGTCTAAGGCAGTAAGTCATAGGGTCTAGGTCCAAAGGCAAGAGTCAGAAGGTTAGGGTTGCTGGTCGAGGTCAAGGGCAGGCCGCCGAGGGCAAGCTGTGTCACAAGGAGGATATGAGCACAGGACAGCACAGTCTCACTCCAATAGGTCCGATTGGTACAGGTTTAAAATTCTATTCCAAGGCATTAAGTTCATATTAAGCCGCGTGTCGCCTTCCGACTTGTCACTAAACATCTCAGCACATTAGCTAATCAATTTAGAGGTCCTAGCTTGCTTTGGAGGAACTAGCAGCTATAGATTAGCGATAGCGGTATGGATATAGCCTTCTAATCCACCCCACCCCATGTTCTTGCTTTTTTATAGCCATAAAATTGGCATTTCTAGACCGGATGGAGCTGTGTTACCTTTTTATATGGAAACAGGCCTTGGAACGCTCTATAGAGCCAATTGGGATTATGTCGGGGCAAGGTTATAAGCCATCAAATTGCGGTTTCGATACCCGGACTCCACCAATGCAATGCAATGTACCTTGAGAGGCTCCTACATGCATTGGAACGCTCTGGAACGCCATTTGAGGAGGTGTGGGAAAATTGTTATAGCCCGATATGAGGGGCCTGTAGCTCCTAATAGATTACCTGTAGCTCCTAATGGATGGCCTGGAGCTTTATTTCCCTTCTTATCAATAGTCTTTCCCTTCTTATCAGGTGTTGGGGTGTTCTCCTTTAAGGGCGGCTAAGTCCAAGGGTGTGGGAAAAGGCGAATACTTTCTCAACTGCCAGGGGGTGTTATCAGGGCTCAGCCAAAGGTTCTATATTTATCACATCTAGGCCATTTTCAACCACTTTTAGAGACCGGATGCCAATCATCCCTTTATCTAGAGACACCACTTTGAACGATCTTCAGACATCTTTACATTTTCAGTTAGCATCGGCCATTTGAATTTGAATTTACAACTTCCGAACGAGGCTTGCTTCTCGGCTATTTTCTCGGTAACGAAGGCCTATTAGAAGAAGGAAAGGCTATTATCGGGCGAATAAAGGTCCCGGAGGGGCTTGCGCTTCTGAGGGCAAGGAGATTCTCGGAAACTAAGGCCTATGATAGAGAATTTCTACGCGCTATTACTAGTATTATCGGTAGCCTCACTTCTGGCCTATTATACTATTATAAAGAACTTATTGCCTATTAGAAAACTTATGGCCCTCCTTTCACTTCTGGCCTACTTTCAACCTCGAGATAACTTCTAAACTTATTACCTATTCCTAACTTATGGCTGGTGGCCCTCCTATACGAATATTCTCGGTCACTTATGGCCTTTTATACTATTTCGGGAACTTATCCAATATGGATGGAGAGCATTCATTATTGGTAGCCTTATGATTGGATTATGTATGGTTGGTCTTACTTGTCGGTCTTATTAGTCCGATCTTCTTTTGTTTGCTCCATTGCCTGGCTTAGATTGCTTCCCATTGGCTCCAGCAGATGGCTTTCTGGATTAGAGGGATTTCATCCTTGGGGTTTCACCGTTTGGCACATTCTTGGTTTGGTTAGAAGAGAAATCCTTGTAACGTGACGTAGTTGAGGAAAAGAGATTATAGACCGTACTTGACACTACCGTGATTTACTGTGACAATCATAGTTGTATCAAACTCTCTGAGAATCTAGTGTTCCATGATTGTTCCACGCATATTTATATAAGGTACCACTTCATCAGAGACAGGGTCTAAAAGGAAGCAGTGGTTCTTCAGTACATTCCTACAGATCAGCAGGTTGTATATATATTGATCAAGCTCCTGGCAAAGGGGAAGTTCGATATGTTTAGGGAAGGACCTTAGTTGTCTAAGGTATATTGCTTGATCCACCCACGAAGTGCTTCATCGTAAGTACCATTTGCAACATGTTGGGATAGCAGGGCGTCAAGGTGGCAGTACTCACTCTGTCTGCCTATTTTGGTTTTTCGTCAAATGCCTGGCATCTATCCCATATTATTGTATAGTGGCGTGACTAAACCCGCAGTTGGATCAGCACCAGCATACTCACTAGTTCCATTATAACCCATTTTATTGGTTTTAGACACTCGACCGAAGGGTTTCTGAAAGAGTAGCTACGTGTTGTGATTACAAAGCTAATTGCAATTAGTTGCAACACATGCCATCTGGAAATAAGTGGCAGTTTCATAACTTGCCTCGATGGAAGTTCAGAACGAATAAGGGAACTTTGAGGGGAAGAAATAGAAGGGCCTTATTGGACCTTACTAGCTCAGGCTGGGAATAAATATAGGGTGAGGGTGAGCCATTGTCCAATATTCCCTACTTCTGCGTAGGGTCTGGGTCGTGTCTCAGTCCCAGTGTGGCTGATCATCTGAAAATACCAGCTAAGCATCATTGGCTTGGTCAACCTTTACCTAACCAACTACCTGATACTATGTGGGCTCATCGAACAGCGCGAATTAGCTTGCTTTATGAATGATTTGGGATTTTTTCCCTTCTGCCCCCACGTGATGGGGAAGCAAGCCATGTTCGACTTGCATGTGTTAAGCATATAGCTAGCGCGTTCGTTACTGAGCCCCGATCAAACTCTTGTTTTTTAGTATGATCTATTTTGAGCATCAAATTCCCTTTATAGCAGTAATTACGCATTTATTCATCATACAAGGTCGCTATTATTATTCTATGCCTCATTTCGACACTTTCTCGAGCAGACCACAGTGCATATATTATATATGTAATTATGCTGTCGAATTCATTATTCGATCGAGAGAGCGTGAATGCATATATTATATATGTAATTATGCCATGAATGATAGATCGATTTCGCTTTCACGCCACTCTATTCCATTTATTCATTATATATGTAATTATGCATTCATTCAAGGCAAGTAGTAAAGCAAGTACCTTACTCTACAGAACTCTACAGACTGAAGCTAGTGTCTTAGGGCTTACTGTACAGAAGACTAGGGCTTGTCTCTTAAGGCTTTCACGGGGCGGCTATTGTTCAAAGAAAGAATGGAGACGTCAAGAAGCTCTAGGCATTTCTTCCAGCTCTTGTTGGTGAATGAAGAAGAAGCTCTTTCAGTGCAGCTTGGTGCATGAAGCTAGTGCCAAGTAGTCAGTACTTGTCAGTGCTTCTTGTCATTTCCGGTCTCATTGCTTTAATAAGCTCCAGTCCGTGCCCAGTAGTTGATGCAGCAGCTAGTCATTATTGTATTGATAGCCATTTATGGATCATGGGGCACTGGCCCGATCCTTGAAGATCATAATGAGCATAGGTAGAAATAGTTATAAACGGTACTTCAAATGGATACGCTTTCGTTTCCAGTTGTGTTTCATTTCTGCGTGGCATTGCATTTCTACTGGTTGGCGTGGCGGTTGCTACTGGCTGGCGTAGCGTGTTCAAGGAAGCCAATCGAAGTACGGCAGATCATAGCTCGGTCTCCCCAATCACATTAGTAAGAAGCTAATCTATCTAAGTTTGCAGGTAATGATTCGATCCCCCCATAAGATCAGTTATAAAGCTAACCGATCCTGGTCCGAAGGTATTGTCTCGGTCTTCCCACTAACACCACAAAGGCTGACCGATCTCAGGCCACAGGTCTTTATTCGGTATTGAATTAAAGGAGATGCCTACCCAACTCAAGGTGGGAACTTTTAAAGTAGTAAAGGAATTGTTAATTGACGAGTTTGAGTATCTTTTTCTTCACAGGTCTTATGGTGTTGTGTTTAGTATTAATCTATTAGGGGGTAAGGGTTCAATAGTCAATAGTAGTGGGTAAGCGTGTGTGAAGATGGTAAGGTGAGCACAAGGCTGGTGTTATCATTGATTTATCTTATTTATCGTTGTTATCGTTGTTCTCTTGGGTTGATGACATCGTTCAAGACTGCTTCTGCTGGTGGTTTATAAACTGCCTGTGCCCATGCGTTATTAATTAGAGCTCTGTTGCTCCTGCCAATCATTAGTATGAAAGGTAGGCTAGCATAAATATAAGGACCCATATCCAGTGGTTAGAGATTTGGATCGAGAGCAATGACGCAGTCCCACCAGGAACAAAGGCAGCGGGGTGGTAAAAGGTATAAGTATTCAGGTGGATAGTGAGATGCATGAAATGAAAGGGCAAGTAGGTCTTCTGTCTATTCTTGGCAGTGGGTTCTTCTAATTGATGAATCGTCTCGGCAAGGCTCCTAAGCGGGATAGGTAATAGTGGTACCCAGCGGAGAAATTGAAGTAAGTGTAATGTAAGGCTGGTAATGTTGTATGAAGCCCGTCCAAGAAGGCTCTATCTTCTCAATGTGAAGCCGCCCTTCCATCCCCATCCGTCTGATCTAATGCCGTAAGTCTATCTAAATAAGGCAGGCGGCAGTATCTAGAAGTGAACAGGGTTGGTGGTAAGAGTCAAGGTAAAGGGAGGCAGCTGACAAGAGGTTTCATAGTAAAGGTTATAAGTTACCGTATCCACTTTGTCTTTTTGTTCAAAGCAAGTGGTGGTTTTAGAAGCCCGTAAATCTATCTCTAAGTTCATTACGCAACTCTACTTTCTATCGGTTTGGTTCGAATGGAAGGAAGAATTAAATGCTTATCTGAAACATTGGTATCTTAATACAAGGCTGTTGCGCTGGGTCTATTGTCTTATTACGCGCCTTGCTATAACATAGGAAAGCTCATTGGTCTTGTGAGAACAGATCTCTATAATTCCCTTTGCCACTGAAATGATGGTGGGTATGCACTAATGGACACTAACGAGCACTAAGATTCTATTGATTGATTGAGCTAGCCCGTAACTACTGGCTGAAGACAGGCACGAAATGAACAGGCACGAGAATACAGGCACTTGACCGAAGACAGGCACTTTAACCAGCACTTGACCCACCAGCAAGCGAGCCTGAACCATCTGAACCATGCGAGCAAACGAGTCTGAACCATGCCAACCACGGGCCCGGTACCAATGAGAGAGGCAGTGAACCCCGCGACTAAGTCCGCGGCAACGAGGAAAAGGGCTGGCCAGACCATACGTAAGCAGGTATTCAGTGGGTCAAGACGCAGGTTGACGCAGGAAAGATAACAAGATATATACCCTTAGTTCTCAGTCAGCCTATTCCTCTAGCTCAGTAATCGTAATTACACGTGGAGTAAGGGTTAGGAAATCATATAAGTGTCGTAGTTGCACCAATACTTTCTAAGTGAGTAATGCGCTTACCTGGCAGTATAGTTAACTTATGTACTCTTCCACTAAGTCCGTAACCATAACACCAGCACTCGGTCATGTGGACTACTTATTCTTACTCATATCATGAAAGGAAAAAAGCGATTTTGCTTTATTCCTTATCCTGACCTTCCTTCCCATTAATTAGAGGAGGTCCCTGCAACCTGTGACATGTTGGATGCTCCTGGTGGTCTAAGGCAAGGTTCGTTCTACTAAACCGAATAAGCGTCTAACCGGCCACCCTATATATTTATAACAGCAATGCTCAAGGTTGGTTGACCCCCAGAGTGAAGCGGTAATACCCGACCAAGTTGTATACTCAAGGTTAATACTCCACAGAAGGCAGCTACGCTAGTGCCCAAGGTTAATACTCTACGGAAGGCGGCTATCAGGTATATAATCTCCAGCCCTCACCCACGGTCAACACCAGATTATATACGTAACATCCCCAGGGAGGAGGATATCACATTTCTACTACTGAGGGTGAATGAAGGAGGAGCCAAACAAGAAATATTATTTCTGAGTGACCGGGAGGAGATGCCGCAACCTCTGACTAGCTCTCCATCCTTCACTGCTGGGGGGTATTAAATGAATAGCTTAATAACAAGGGATCCTGAACCGCCAGGCAAGAATGAAAGCGACTACCGATGGAGTTCAGAAAGAATGTTAGCAGGAAAGACAACCAGGCCAATCCAACTCGTTAGATAGCATTTGACTCTCACTTCTCTGGCTCTGGACAGGAAAGAAAGAATGGAGAACCTTACGCCCAGCTTCCATTAGTCAATTTCCCAGCTTCGTTGCAAGGAAGATCAGAGTCAGGAAAGAAGGGATAACCTGACGTCCACTTCATTAGTCAATTTCCCGGCCGGAAGGATTTCCCCGGAAATATTTCCATTTGGCCTTCGGTTCGTTACTTCATTTCCCGATCCAGAAGCTAGTTCAAGCCTTCTATCATGGGAGATGCGGTTCGTTCCTTCATTTCCCGACTTCGTTGGACAGGTATCATTCACACGCATCACATCATCCTCACGAAGCCCACTTAGCTTTTCTTAATCTAAAATTCCCACCCTCGTTGGAAGGGATAACCACCGTTGTGTATGACCTATCAATCAATACGCCTAATCACGCCCACTTGTGTTACTTCATTTCCCACCTTCATTGGGCCGAGTTCATTCACACGTCTATAATACGTGTGAAGGGCCCGAGTCTTGTTCTTGAAGTGAATTTCAGTCTTGATAGGGCACGTGAACACTCTCTATCATCTGGGCGCCCACCTTGCTCTCTAAAAATCCCGGTCCTGAGAGGAGCACCCGTTCCAGATCGGCTACGCTGCCTGCCGCCACACTATTTCTGAAATTCTTGTTGGAAGGAAGGCCGAGAGGTTTAACCTTTCACTCTTGAATTTACCATACGGATAAAGTTCTTGCTCGTGCCTTTCTCTCTCGGAAGAGCAAGCGTGATCCCTTCCTCAAGCGAAAAGAACGGGAGTCGGGAAAGAGACAACATTCTTGGCTACTCTACTTCACCTATTATCACTCGTGAAATTACCATCTCTCTGACCGAATTGGACCAGGTTCACCATGTGGTTTGCTTAGGATTCCCACCTACATGGTCCCACTATACTATCCACTTTATCCACAAATCGGGGTCTAGTGCTGATCTGAATCACTATCGGACTATCATGGTGGGTAACACTTTATCCAAACTATATGCTACTACCCTCCATTGGATACTATCAAAGAGAATTTATGAGGGACTTCTTCAGGCCAAGGTCTAGGCAGGCTTCGTACCATTATACCAGACCATCGACCATATTCTCACCCTCCGAGCCATCATAGAGGAGGTGAGACACTGCTCCTCGAAAGTTTTCTACTCTTTATGGAATAAGGCCCACCCAGAGACGGAGAACAGGCTCGGCAAGCTTCGGTTCGATTCCGAACGTCTTCTATTAAGGAAATAAGTGTCCTTCTCTAGTTACTTTATGAAATGATACGAGGTTTGTTCTTTCCCTCCTCTTGCCTCTGCCTCTTCCATTCAATAACTGCCTTCATCGAAATCGTTCATATCCGTTCATTGCTATAAGAGCCCCTCCCCCGAATAAGTGGAGGTGGCCAAATATTGAGTGAGTGCAGCTGTGGGTGGGTGCGAAGGCGCGAGTGTGGGACCTTATGGATGGCGGACGGTTCCGGAGGGGGGACTCCTTTCCTTATAGCAGCTAATCCTTCCCCTGTAAATATAAAGATCAATATAGCAATATGAATATATATGAATATGGATGATCGAAGGCCAAGGAAATAAGCAAGCCATAACTCCATACCCCATATTAGACCCTTAGCATCTCAAACTTCCCCTTAGCGAGGGGCTTCGTCAAAATAGCCCGCAAATTTGTCGAAATGGTTTCCAACAAGAAAAAGGACCCGGAGGACCCGTTAGGGGGCTCTATTCATATGGTAGGGTGAGCTGCCGAACTCTCGACTAAAGAGCCGCCATCGTCTGCGATTCATATGGGTGGTAACGATATGCTTCTGCCGTGGGTGAGGGGGTGAGGGTGAGGAGAGGGTGAGGGGCCGAGCTCCCTTAATTGGATCCCATCGACAGACTCTCGACAATGAGCCGCCATCGGCCCGTGTGAGGATAGGGTGTTACGCTAACCATTCATATGGTTAGGCCGTGGGGACTCGACTAAGGCAGTGGGACTACACTCATTCATATCTGTGAGGAGAAGAGAGGGCCGGGAGGGACTCACACATTCATATGTGTGAGGAGCAACTCTCTTTGGGGGGAGGGAAAAGCCGCCATCATGCTACAGCATGACTCGACCACCGCCATCAACTTGAAGAACTAAAAGGCCGCCATCGCCGCCATCGTTTTAACGCGAAATCTATCATATGGGTCTGGAGAAACTACTTCCACCGCTGCTGCTTACCCTGTAGCTGGGTATTTATATTGATCTGCTCCTGCCTCCTATGCTTTTTTGTCCGCTGTTACCCCTTGCTCTAGCTGCTTAAATGGCTACGGGTGGGTCCGGATCAACTTCAATTGGTCAATCGGATCAACAAATGGTACTAGAACGGAATATGGAACTGGAGAATCCGCAATTCGATCCTCCACTTTCTACTAGTTTACCACCCACCAGCAAGAACTAGACCTGTAGCCTTATATATAACCCCAATATAGTGCTTATCAAACATGATTTGTAATTTAAGAAATATTATAGTTTTTGTGAATGTTAAGGTGTATGAGTCAAAACACACACACGCAAATTACATCCAGATTACTCTATTAAATAGAGTTTTCTAGATCCAACTTATTCCTAAGTTAGAAGGAGAGGTTGAGAGAATTTCTCAACCATCACAAACCAATATCTCAAATATAGAATGTAAGTATTAATTCCAACATCCCCTCTTAATGCTTACATTACATAAATTTATCGAAAACACAATAATTATTTAGTTTCTCAGAATAGGCTCCATCAAGTTGTTTCATAACCCTCGTAAAGGTGTAGTCAGCTAGTTGGATTCTCAAGTTCGGCTCCTGAACTCCAAAATCAAGGATTTCCCAAAGTCAATTAATGGAGAGCATCCCAAACCGTCGCATAACCTCATTAAGAGACCACTCCACGTCTACGACCAATGACAGATCCTTCCATAGATCCGCAACTGCCATACTATCTCGACAACCTTCCATGTTGAGCCTTACTGCCACTTGATCTCTTCAAACACAATTGATTACATGTTTACAATCGCTGAACTCCAATCATTCTATGGACGAGCTCTCATCCACCAAAATACATGGGTGCTAACCACTGTACTCGCTAGTTATATAGAAGAAAAGTCTAAATACGAAATGTATCTAGATTCAACTATTACATCATGACCTTTTTATCTTATTTTGAAAATTCATCCTCACTACTAAACCAAAAGATTTCAATGTGAAAAACCACTTGCACATAAAATGAAGTGATTTTATGTTGTGAGTAAGAAAATTATGAACAAAGTACGCTCGAGATCAATGCTGAATCACATCGTGCACACTCTGCCAAGCCCATTGCATCTTAGAAACCCAAGGTATGGCAACGAAACAAACCTCCAATTGCTATGCTTCTCATAACCTCTTTTGCATCCAATGGATACCTGGAATGGATTCCACTGCATGTACATGGGTAATACAAATGCATCTCCGGTCGTCTTGCACAATGAAAACATCTTCGTCTTCCTCCCCCTTTAAATATATGCTGGCAAATTTTTCGCCGGAACTTTTTCGACCTTTCTGCTTAAAGTTGTCTTCATCTCTGGCAACACCGGAGTAGTCATCCTCAACCAAATATATGTCCTCCTCTGGTGCACAGGTAGAATATCTCAACAATAGAATTTGAAAATGAATTTATTTACAGATGTGGATGCTTTAGTTTTCTATTGCTCAGTGAATACGTAGAGGAAAATTACATTACAGGCCTGGGAAAATCCGTGTGTCCCTCACCTCCTTCACTTAGTGGACAACCTCCCTACAGAGATTGTGCTCGTCCCAATCCTCTATGCCCAGATTCTCAACTCGCCTCTCCTATTCTTGACATAATGGCGCTCATGCCAAGGTTTTCTCGATCAAGGGTGCACCCCACAACTCTTGATTTCTGGACAAATTACCTCCACCTCTATCACTGTTTAGATAACGAGAGCGACAACTATGTGATAAACTGTGAAGACTAAGGATCTTGATCTACACGAGAGGGTGGCTCTTGAACTACTTCCTTCATAACTCCATCCAACAGGTACACAATTCCCTCCTGCGTTGGGTTCTGAAACGTCGCAATAGACATCCTGCTACTGTTCGAATTCACCAAAAGGACGATGCGCCATGGGATTACACCAAAGATAAAACTAACTGCTCTGAATCAACATGATGAAAACCAAAGATAAAACTAACTATTACACCTGCATATTAAAAATATTTTACTATCTTTTACAATCTCACAATACCTGAAGCTTTGATACCAAGATAAAACTAACTAAAAGTATTCATATATTATACACTAAGGTGTATGAGTCAAAACACACACACATAGATTGCATTCAGATTACCCTATTAAATAGAGTTTTCCAGATCCAACTTATTCCTAAGTTAGAAGGAGAAGTTGAAAGAATTTCTCAACCATCACAAACCAATATCTCAAATATAGGATGTAAGCATTAATTCCAACACGCTGAAATTCAAAATAATTATTTTTTTAAAGATTATGTGTAAAACTACGCTAGTAATATTGTCATTTTTATGAATATTGAAATTTAACATTTAAAAAATATGGAGCAATTTCTAAAATAATTTATTGAACCCAAAGAAACAATAGTCAAGATCTTTCACACAATTTAAGTTTGTAAATATTGAAATTTAACATGATTATTTTCTTAGGAATTTATAAATATAAAATAATTTGTAAATATTGAAATTTAACATGTCAATAGTCTTTCACACAATTTAAGAAATTAATCAAGATCTTTCACGCAATTTAAGTTTGTAAATATTGAAATTTAATATGATTATTTTCTTAGGAATTTATAAATATAAAATAATTTTTAAATATTAAAATTTAACATGACAATAGTTTTGTTTGTGAATATTGAAAATTAGCATCAAGAAATTTCAGACTATTTAAGAATTTTAGATTAAGCAAGTTCATGGAAATGATAAAAAAAATTAATTATCATATACAAAGAAAGCTGCTTTCTATAAATTAAGATATTTTGTAAATTAAAAGTATAATATAGATAAACTTTTCAGAAAATATAACAAAAAGTTCACTATTACTAAACACAAAAAGCCTGTCCACAAATTTAAAATTTCAATATCCAAGAAAACAGCACTTTTGCTTATTGAAAATACCTGTGAATGACAAGTTGGTTGGTAAACTTGGCCATAGTTAAGATTTGACAAAGAAAAATATCAAAGATCAGGTAATGTATCAAGTAAATTCGAGGATTTAGCAAATATGATGAGGCACTTTAAGCGAAGATATTTATCCAACAATTTAAGGGAAAATTGAAAGATTTAAGCATAAACATATTCGTCGTGAATTCAGTAAATTTACATGTTATTAGTCCCTGCTTTGGCACTATAGCGATCGCTTGGTAGTTGCCCACCAATTAATTCATATTTTTACCAAAACTATTATCCCTTTATCTCTACTATTTTCCCTTTATCTCTTTATCGGAGTTCAAAGAAAGTAACTAATTCATATTTTTACCAAACTATTTCCTCTTTATCGGAGTTTAAAGAAAGTAATTAATTCATATTTTTAAGTTTTAAAGAAAGTAATTAATTCATATTTTTAAGTTTTAAAGAAAGTAATTAATTCATATTTTAACCAAAGTTTTATGAGTTTAACCAAAGTGTTGGCAATTTCATTCACCAAAATTTTAATCAAAGTTTTTAATTCGACCTCTTATTGCAAACTTGGCATGTCACGATCAGAAAGTTAAGTTGAGACAAAGTTATTTCGTTCAAAGTTTTTAATTCGACCTCACATGTCATGTCACAATCACAAAGTTAAGTTGGGACAAAGTTATTTTATCGTAAGTCCAATTTCAAAAAATTGGAATAACCTGATTTTATTCAAAGTCCAAATGTGGTCAAGTTTTCACGTTATTTTAACCAAAGACAAATTGCAGCGGTTTTCATATATCCAAAGTTTTCTGACTGTGCAACGTTTTTGTATATCCAAAGTATTTTTTTAAGAACCACTGCCCCTTTCTTTATATCAAAATCTTCTCATGAACTACAGTCTATCCAAAGTATTTTTTAAGAACCGCTGCTCTTTTCTTCATATCAAAATCTTCTCGTGAACTAAGAACCGCTGCCTTTTTCTTTATATCAAAATCTTCTCGTGAACTACCGTCTATGCAAAGTATTTTTTAAGAACCGCTGCCCCTTTCTTTATATCAAAATCTAAAGGTTTCTCGTGAACTACAATCGAAGCCCTTCCAAGGCTCTTTCCGCCCTTTCCACACAGCTATTTGCATAAATAAAATAGAATAAGCTTTAGTCTGTGCAGAATTAGAAAATTTCAGAACATTTTTGCATGCAACACGCAGGTATTGTAAAATAAAATAGAATAAGCTTTAGTCGGTACAAAATTATAAAATTTCAGACCATTTTTATATTGAGATCTTAATACATGCAAATTTAGTCTGCAAGAATTGAATTTCTTCAATATGATTGAAGGAACATGAAAATTAACAAGCTTTGTATCGAAAAAAAATTCATGTTTGAGAAAGATGTATTAAAAATTTTAACACAATGGGAGACTGAGACCATTAACAACATACTCTAAAGGGAAAGGAAGCATAAGAGAGCAAGAGCAAAATACAATAGTATGTGCCATTTCAGACAAGTTGTCTGAAATTCCAAGTTTCAGAAACAGATGTTTGCAATTCCACATTTTGAAGTCCTCGTGGAACCCGTGCACAAAAAACCCTGCAGTTATGCCATGCATAGTAAGTTAGTTAGCTTCTACTCTGCTTTTATAAAAAAAATTGCATCTAAATATTCTCTCAAGCATTTTGCTATGCTATGAGCATTTTGCTACGCCATGCATAGTAAGTTAGTTAGCTTCTACTTTTCTTTTATCAAAAAAAAATTGCATCTAAATATTCTCTCGAGCATTTTAAAACCATTGCTTTTACATTAATTGTGTGTAGATTGAGAAAACAATTATATGTAGATTGAGAAGCCAATGATTAAAAATAACTAGAAGTGTTGAGAAGCTGATCATTCCACGTTAATTTGAATTTATGCTCCATATAGTATAAATATAGGGATTTTGTTAATGTGGATAGCAGGAAGACATGACAAACATAAAAGCACATGTCAAACTGCCTGTGTTGTAGAGTTCCCTCCTTTTAGAGATATTTTAATATGAATTTATGCTGATTTTTTAAATATGAATTTATGCGCAAAATAGTATAAATATAGGGATTTTATTAATGTGAATAGCACTGTTACAGGAAGACATGACAAACATAAAAGCACATCTCAAACTGCATGTGTTGTAGAATTCCCTCCCTTAGTTGTACCTAGTTAATATATACGCAGATTTTAAGAGTACAAGAGAGAGATGATAGATCAAATTAAACACATCTCAAACTGCATGTGTTGTAGAATTCCCTCCCTTAGTTGTACCTAGTTAATATATACGCAGATTTTAAGAGTACAAGAGAGAGATGATAGATCAAATTAAACTTACCATCTTGGTCGTGTTATTGCAAAAAGCAAGTTAACTATTCTGGAGTTTGCTAGAAAAACCAACAACATTGCATAAATGGACATGACATGGCCATGGCACAGTGGAAAATCAATAAAAAACCAACAACTTATTTAAGAAGAATAGAATATTTCATCAAACAGTAAAAAATGCATTGGGTTATTTTTTTGAAATGAGGAATTTTAAATATCCCACTTCCAATGTTAGCAAATTTCACGACATTAGTTTTTTTGTTTGGACTCCTTGAATTAAGAGTAGCCACAAGCAGTGAAAAGTTTAAATTCCTCTGAACTTTTCATGATTTGACTTTGAATTTATCAATCACACTGGCTTTGAATTTCAATGAACTTCCCAGAAAATAATAAAAAATAAAAATGTGTGCACCAATAGAACAGAAGACTACACATATTACCTTACACCAATTTACAATGCTCCACTGACGGTGCAACGCCAATTTACAGTGTTCCACTGACGGTGCAATACTGATAAAATCCAAGCAGGAAAAATATAGAAGCAAGTATCGTAGAGGTGTTGGAAACAACGAGACATGCATCAAACACAAAGACGTTAACACAGGTAAGGGCCAGGGAGAAAATAAAGGTTTCCAGGAAAAGGGTAGAGGATTTATTATACATGTTAAGGTTTTTAACAATGAAGCTTCAACAAATAATACTAAGTTAATTGGGAAAAACAACTCTTAAATTCATGCTACAAGAAGCTATGCATTGCCATGAATTTACCTAAAACTAGTGAATGATGTGACAAATGCATATACTCCTGATGATTTCTTTTCTCATTGCCTACTAAAATGAATGATGTGATAAATACATATACTCCTTGGGATTTCTTTTCTCATTTCCTACCGAGATATAAATGTAAGCCTTGTTAATAAGAAATGAAAATTGATTCAGGTTCTTCAACAAATGATTATTAACCTGGTTACGCAACTGAGTCTCTATTGCCATTGTCTCTACTTGCTTTGATCTATAATATGATGGTACTTACCGCTAATAGTCCTAGATCAATTACTGATTTGAACCAGAGTTTGCAGAGGAAATAGGCCATCAGTGAATTTGAGTTGCATTGGAAAAGTTTAAAAGACCAAGGTTGAGTCAACCAATGTGTAAAGCCTGCAGGCAGGTTGGGATATCCATGAAGTACCTATCCAAGCGGGCGGCAAGAAATATGGGGAGATAATTAGGTAAGTTACACTATACATTTTTTGCATGAGTATCCACGTATTCATCCCATTGAATAATGTATATATCTAGTCATAGACATAATAATATGAATACAAATCCTTTGGCTGACGCGGCAGGGACTACCGCTGCCTCCAGTGCAGCTCTTGTTCTAATATAAAGGTCCCGTGTAATTGAAAAGAATTTGTGTTTTTTAAGTAACTAAAAACTTGTGTATTCACAAAATTGTGCATCGGCTATTTCTGTGACAAGCTTACTTGCAGCCCTCTATGACACCGTATGCTGCTCCAGAGGAAAATGAGGGGTCCTCCTACATAAATGCCCTGAATCTGTATCCGAGGATGGACAAGAAAATTCCCTTGCGGGTTGGGAGATCCTCATATACAGTGTCTGACAGGAAAAAGCATGTCCTTGGAAGCGGGCTCCTATAAATCTGAGGAGAGTTCAGATAAATAATATGTCCAATCTCGAAGTTCAGGAGGAGAGAGTTCCGACTGAACTGAAGATCTAACATTACGTCTGCCAAAAACTTTTAACTGATAGCCACACATGAATCTACCCACAGAGATATCCTCAATCAGAAATGCTAACCAGAATCAAAGCAATTTGGAAGTTCCGGAAGTTAGAAGTAATAAAGAAGTTCAAACTGCAAAGTGTCTACATTGTGTTTATTGTGTCTTTATTATTTATAATTATTTTAAAGACGAATAAGTTGAATGGTTATCCAAATCAAGATTAGGTAGTTAAAACAATGAAATTTAATGGTGGAAGAATTCTTGATTTTATAACAATAAATTTTAGAGTTAAGAATAATTTGTAGTTGGATGAAACATAAAACAACATAACTATTTTAAGGTTAAAAAAACATAACTATTTTAAAAATAAATACTAATTTTTTATTTGGGTATATAATTACTAATACTTTAAAATATTCACAGTTGGAAAAAAACATAAAAGGTCGAAAAAACATAACTATTTTAAAAATAAATACTAATCTTTGATTTTTATATATAATAAATAATACTTTAAAATATTCTAGGGAAAATAAGTAACTACCATCCACTTGATAATAATAAAAATACAATTATGGAAGCTTTATTTTACAACAAACATGTAACTACCATCCACTTGATAATAATAAAAATACAATTATGAAAGCTTTATTTTACAACAAACATGTCTATCCAAATAATTAGAAATATTAAATTTAATGATGAATAACTCATTTGTATTTAATATTTTTTAAATATTTTATTTTTAATTTTATTAATAATTTAACTTATTTATATTTAAATCATAAATTTGATATATTTAAATATAATTTACCTAATTTAAACAATTAAATTAATATGATAAATATATTTATATATGAAAAATTAAATTAATATGATAAATATATTTATATATGAAAAATTAAATAAATTAGTATGATAAATTTATTTATATACAGAAAACAAGCTGTAAATTTACGATATACACCATTCAAAACCTCAAATAACCAGACTGCTGCATTTAAAAATTATTTTTCATTTCTAGAAAATTACATTCGATTTAATCTATAAAACTTTAAGAAAACTAAAAAAGTTCATCAAAATCAATAAGATCTGGCTATGCGACTTTCCATCCTTGCTGTTCATCCTGCACCCTGCACGGATGCTAATTTATTATAGGGGACCGGTTCGAAGAGTGTCTTTTCAACGTGATTTTTAATTTCCATCCTGCACCCTGCACGGATGATAATTTATTCTAGGGGACCGGTTCGAAGAGTGTCTTTTTAACGTGATTTTTAATTTCCATATCATGCGAAAGTGTGAAACCGTCCCCTTCCTGGTAAAACAGCTGCATTAATCTTACATTATCAAAAACCAGTCTCCTGCAGTTTTCCGGCACGTCTTTTGTGTTCAGATATTCCCACTTCAAATCTGCTAGGGCGATTTCCATGAGACTGTAAACATATTGGAGAGCTTCTTCCTCTGAGATTTCTGGATGCTCCTTCATGTAACACTGAATGGCAGAAACCACCTCGCCTTGACCTCTCTCAGCCTGCATTAATAAATAAATAATCAGCAGTCGTTCAAATAAATTACAAGTATTTAAGAAAATGGATTATAAGAGATTGACAACACTACCTGGTAAGTTTTGGTATCATTTATCAGACGCCCTGTCAACCCCATGAGATATGAAAATTTGGATCGGTAATCAATTTGGGAGAGCATGTCATCTGTAAGAATCTCTCCAGTGAAAAGAACGCTGATAAGAACGAGAGTCGGCCCTGATATTGAGATACTAGCGGTCTCTATATATTCATGAAAGGACGGCACATATTCAGTTTCCGACCATTCTGCTTCTTTCGTGATTAATGATTCAAGCTGGATCTCCCACTGCCATATATCATACGATCGATGAGTCCATAATCAGTATTTAATTGTACCTTAAATCTGGAAAATGAAAAGGTCCTTTTATATCAAACTTGTAATTCTAATACATACTAAATTTCTAAGGTAGCCTAGCACGTCATGGCCCTGTCTCTTGCGCCCTTCTTCTGCTATTTCATTAACCACATTGTACAGACCCAGGAAGCATATTTTCATGTGCTGTGGCATTCGGTCTAACAGAAACAGATCCCATCTATACAGAGACAGGAATGGGCATGTATACATGTTTTAGCAGCCACAATAATTACAGAAACTTTTATCTTCCATCTATTAATATATATGAAAGAGATTAGATGTGCTAAGTCTCTACCTTCTAACTGCTTCGTTGAACAGTTTGATGTCTTCTAAAGATGCATGCGCGTCATATAAGTCGTCTAAAATGACAATGCAGACGACAGTTTTGGTATAAACGACTCTACAGGTAGCAAGCTCTGGTTCAAACATAGTAGACGCGATTGAGAAAAATATTTCAGCCACACGGTCGCGTGTGAAATTGAGCTCTTCAAACCCTGATGATTTCCACCACCTATGAACAATGCGAGGTACACCACTTTCAATACGTAAGTTAGACCATATGTATTTCAGCATAGTAAGTTAGCGAATAAGCGAGATATACAACACCTTCGAAGCTCGCGAATCTCCTTTTGCTGCATGGACTGCACATTATTGAAGTCCAGTTTGGCCAGTTCCAAATACTTTTGGTTGTTAATGTATGGCATACTGCTCCCGTCAATTATACATTAAAATACTGGATGTTTAGCAGGCTAAAAAACGGCACTATATTGGAAATGAAAATTACAAATATGACAGGGTTTGTATCTTACATATACATAGTTTTCCCAACCCATGCATCGTTGGGCCCGTAATTTTCAATGTAGCTTCTAGCCTCAAGCCTTGGCAGACTCCTAAGCCATGGATATCTGAGGGCGTACTCCACCTGCAAATAAAGTTGCAAAAGCATATGGAATATACATATGATCACTGATAGTGAGGTTTAGGTGGCAGCAAGAGTGAGATGTTAAAAGAGGCGGGCAATAATATTATATACCTCTTCCCGAATGTTCTTTTTTAGACCCCATTTGTCTATCGCATCCACATCTTCCAACGCGTTCCACAGATACCTTTCGCTACAGTGTTTTGCTTCTTCCATCACCGTTTCTCCGGGAAATGCAACGTGTGAACAACGATTGACGTTTAACATGTCTGTAACTCCTCTCTCTGTTTGACCCATGAAACGGAAGAACTCGCCATTCTCATCTCTAAATGTTTTCAAAACATCTGCCAAGAATGTTGGTTGGAGAATTCAACAGAGTGAAATAAATCAAAGACTTGAAAGAAATATAGCTCTCTACATCAACATTTTCATTTACCCGAGGATACACTGTATCCATGCAGTCTCAAGATTCGAAGGCCCATGGCCGTAACATCAATATCAGCGACGGGATTCTCTCTCGCCCATCCAATGCCTCTTTCGTCCCAATGGCTGCGCATCAATTTCGGTCATAATAAAATTCGGGCACAAATGAGCTGATCAACACCTGAAGCGATTAGAATGCTTAAAGACATAATACCTATAAATATAATCCAATGTCTCTTTGATCTCTTTTTTGAAATAACGATCGATCCCGAGTCGTTCAACAGTATCAACGGCCCACAGACGTTCAAATAGATCAACCGGATAGTGACACGGAGCTACAATAACAAATTCTCCTTTGTTAATATTCAATTTAATTTAATTCTTTTCCTAAACCATATTAAAAAACAGGCCTTCAGGAATGAAATCAAATTGCTATGTTGGTACCATGGTTTCCGAATTTCATTAAAACGAAGCTCAAAAATTCCAAGCACTTGGTGTTCCCAGTTCGCATGAATACAGCCGCCGTAGATGCCGGCGAGCTGAGGAATGATCCATCCTTGGATTGAAGTTTGATTATTTTCTCCCAGTCTACTATTTCTTGCAGGCCTTCCAAATAATACAAGTATATTGTTGGAACCGTATAGAGAACATCAGTAGGAATCCTGATCCAAACACCGTCAAGATGGTAAGGGTAATTAATAATGACAAAAAGCTGGACAAAAGAGCGTCATGATCGGAATATAACGAACCTCTTAAGCTTAGCCTCCCGCTTCTTAATGATTTGTTTGATGAATGGCAATTCATAAGGCAGATCCAAGCATAAGCTTTGCGCTTCATTTAGCATTGCAGGAAAGACAAATTCAAATTATCCACTTGGCTGGTGATTGTCCGCCTCATCCTCCATCATTCCAGCGTGCTTTTTGAAGAATTCAATACCTGCAAGATATTTATATATATATTATTTAGAGCTATAAATATGAGAAACATGCATCCCTTCTTACACCATATTGGTACAGTGAACCACTTGGAAAAAACAGAGTATATCATCACTTTATTATTAAATAAATTAATCTTTCAAACCTTTCCGAACTTGTGTCTGGCCAGTGCGCCATACGGTGAGAGTAATAATACACGCGAGAGTACCGAGTACTCTGTCATATGTTAAGAAATGGTCTTCTACACCCCAAGAGCCATCTTCCAACTGATTCTGAAGAATCCATTGGAGTGTTTGAGGAAATTGAGGGTGGTGGGAGCCATCAAGTGCTGGAATTTTTGCTACCCAAGCAGTGTCATAAGCAGAGGGATTCGTTTCCCCATCGCCCATACCTCTAAACATACTCTTAATCTCACATATTAATGTCTCGACACGCTCCTCGTCTGCTGCTGCCACCTAAAATTAATACAGGTCAACCATAATATTTTAACAAATATCCGCTAAGATTCATGCGACGTCAACGATAATATTTTACGAAGAGAAATTGAATGAACAGCTGCTGCGAATACCGACCTTATTAGATGACATTATCGAATCAATAATATCATCTTTCCAAAATCCTGGAGGGAAGTCTCGTTTCGCTAGTGTAGGATCAGGAAGCGAATCTGAAAGTATCCAATAAAAATGAAAAAAAATAATAGTGTAATTAATCACTTGGAAGTATGTTGAAAACACTTAAATTATTTTCAGCCAAGGCAGGAGAATAAGCATACCAGTCTTTTTATGAGAATGGCTAGAAAGGGTGTTTGCACCTTCTCCAACACCAGCAATGATCTTGCTTGAACCTGCATATTCAAAAAAACTAAGAAGCCGAATTGAAAGTAAGGCCTGAAAAGAATTAAAATAATGTGCGTACCCAATCGTGGGCAGATGTTTGTCTGTTTGCTTGCACTGATTCCTCTATCCAACGAGATGAAGAAACGTGGAATGGATTGTGTGTCGTAGTAACATGGAAATATGGGATGAGGTCGACTGAGTGTCGTAGTAATGGAAGTAAGCAAAGGCGTGGCCATCTTGCCAAATTAATGCGCGACTAGATTACCAGAGGTAGCGAAAGAGCTTAATCATATGGAATGTCAAGATGTAGGAAATCACAATATATAGCCAATCCTGTGTAACGAATTTCTGCAACCAGAAACAGGACTTGTTAGAAAACTGCTTTAAAATTTCTAGATCTCCTGTCCACACAACTCAACCCTCCAAACACTTCAGATGCGTAAATTTGTCTTTAGTTTCATACAGTGATTACGTCTATCAGCATCTACCGTATGCCACGTGGCAATTTTAAAATTTATGAGCTGACTTTTTAGACACCATGGCCCCCGATGTCCGAAAAATAATCCTATGATTACTACTTTCCAAACTTGAAGCTTCACAAAAAAAAAATTAGAAATTCAAAGTACTTTTGAAAATTTAAAATAACTTCTACGACCTAACCAAACACAAAAATAACTTGCTCTAGATCTTCCTTTCCATAGCTTCTCAATTCTCCACATCACTGCTTTAAAACTACCTTTGACGTTTCACTGAAACACAACCTTTTACATCACAAAATTTCCTCGACCTTAGCTTAATATCTGCAACTATATCTCTACATCTCCTACTACATTTATGTGTCAGCTTCAGATGCTTAAATTTGGGTTTAGGGTTGGGTTTCAGATGCTTAAATTTGTCTTTTGTGCTTCAAGTAGGGTAGAGGGTTTGTGTTTCAGATGCTTAAATTTGTCATTTGTGCTTCAGAAAATTCGATGTGATCACATTTCATTAACTACTCCTCGTCGTTTCCATCGTGAAAGTTGCCTTTAAATTATTAAGCTTTTTCAGCATTAACACTTCCTTTCGCGTTTGTTAAGTTTCATTCAGTGATATTGTCATATTGTCGTATTCTAAAATTTATTTTATTCCTGCACTACAATTTTGTTTTTTCTTGCTTCTAGACCAGAAATAAGCTAGTTATGGCTTTTATGTTTTTTCCTTGTTCTATGCTTTTTATATTTCAATAGGATCTCCTCAGTTGCCTTTATTAAGCTTTTCTCAGCACGTCACTATCGTGTTTATTAAGTTTCATTCAGTGATATTGTCATATTGTCGTATTCTAAAATTTATTTTATTCATGCACTACAATTTTGTTTTTTCTTGGTTTTCTAGACCAGTTTGAAGCTATGCTTTTTATGTTTTATGTTTTTTCCTTGTTCTATGCTTTTTACCTTTCAATAGGAAAGGTATAATTTTTTTTGGTTGAAAAAACAAAAATATGTTCATTAATATAGTATTGACCAATGCAACTTATAATATTTAATTTTGAAAATTAAATATATTTCATACTATATTAACATGTGGATAACTACTTCACAATATTTTATCCTATAATTTATATATATGTGGTTACAATATTCATGTCATAATTTATGGATATTGTTACAATATTCATGCATGATTTTAGATATTTGTGTAATCAATTTTTATTCATAATGTTTGGAAAAAAATATTCAAAAATAAAATAATTGAAAATGGCTCATACTTAGCTAAATAACATATTTCCCATTAGCTAAATACCATTTGCAAGAAGATTTGTAGCATATTTTTATTATTAAATAAAGTTATCATAGCCCATTTGCCTCAATTCTATGTGAACAAAATAATGCATTAATGTCTAATCAATCATTTCAAATTAAGTCATCATAACATGTCTAAACTTTTCTACAAAGCCTAATGCCTAATGCTTGATAATGTGTATCTCAAAACATCTACATATAAGGCACAAAAAATTATTATATTGTTACCATTTGATTTGATATGTAATGTGAGTTGATTTTCACTTTTATTAAATCTCTATTTCAAAAAATAATCAATTTTGCTATAATTTTCTTTTGGAGCTTGTTTAACAACGTAATGAGCCTTTTTCAATTTGTAGACTTTGTGTTCATTTCCTCTAACTACATATCCTTAGAATTGTTGACCAAAGACATCTTCTTTTCATACACTATTCAAAAAAGTTGATTTCATGTCAAGCTAATAAACTAACCAATTATATTGTGTTTATAATGCCATTTTTTAATTTTATTCAACCTTGCAACATGAATCTTTTATTGTGGCGAATATTTGGCTAGAGAGCATATCATTTTACCCCTTTGCCACTAACCTTACCTTGCACTTTAATATGGATCCATTAGCAAAAAAATTTGTTTTGTATACCCAACTCACCATAATGACTTCTTTTTCACTAGGAGGATCTAGAAGCTCCCATGTTTTATCCCTCTTTACTTCATCTTTTACTACATTTTCAAAATATCTTGGCTCCACTTCAATTAAGGATTTTACCTTTCTTGGAGGAAGAATTGGACTTGAAATACGACTTAAAGTTGAAGAAGATGATGGAGTGGATGTAGTGTGGGAAGTATTTGAACTACTGATTGGATTTGTAGAAACAAAAGATTCATATTAATGTACACTAACTCTTCGATTTTCTTTTTTCACACCCTAATTCCACTTCCATTCTTCTTTCTCATAAAAAAACACATTCATGACTTACCAATAGTTCTTTAGTTTATGGATTATACAATTTATAAGTATTTCTCTCCTCACAATAGCTAATAAAAATTAATTTCACACTTTTATAATCTAGCTTTCCTCTGTTTTTCTTTTAAGCACGAACATGAACATAAGAAATACAACCAAAGACTTTCAAATGAGAAACACTAGGTTTTCTTCTAAACCATGTCTAATATGAAGACATATTTTGCACACTACTTGTTAGAAATTTATTAAGACTAGAAATTGCACCACATGTTGCAGAGGAAACGTTGTAAGGCGGTAGCATAGGAAAGAGTAGCATAAAAGATACTAGTAGACAAAAAAGAGCATATTGACTAAATCTCAAATGGCAATCACATTGAGAAATCTCTTCATATTTTATCATGTGGGCCTAAGTTCAACTGATGAGGTAGTAGGAACTTTATCGAATCCAATTCCTCCAAAATAAGTGGTGGATTTCAGTGAATGACTAGACCTCAAATCAAAATACCCATCTTGGTTATTTTTGTCGAACAGTTTCTTTGTTATTAATTGCATGTAAGTTGTGCTTTTTCATTATGGATGAGATATTTGGGACAAAGTACTTGGGTCCTCTATATGAGGAAATTTGCACGTTTATTTTTTTGCTACACGAAGGATGCACTTGGCTTTTATGACTAGGTTGGGCAGACTTGACCCTTCCAAGAAATGATTTCCTTCCATCACATTCTGAATGTTGAATTCCTCTCATACTACTCATGGAACTATGACTCTGCCTTATAGCTTGAATATTTTAATGGCATGTCAATTTGTCATTATGACAAGTTGTACTTTGTAAGAGACTACTAAGCAAGTTAAGTATGGTATATAATTCTAATATTTGTCATATCCATCTTCACCTGTCATTTGAACATAGAGCACAGAGTCATCTTAATCGTCAATTTTTATGGATAAGGGACATTTGGGCCTTTTTTAACCCTTGGGAATGCTTAATAAATATCAATTTAGATTAATTTATATTAGTAAATTATCTACAATCATCTTGTCATAATTCTTGTTTGAACAACCATTATTCCACTCCTTGGGAACTCTGCAACTCATTCATAATAACAAACATCATAAAGGCCCAAAACTAAGAAAAAAAACAACTTTTTGTAATCAGGGAATCTAGTCACTCGTTTAAGGATCATAATTCAAGACCTTAGTTCCTTTCAAAATTTATTTATTTTCCCATCAAACAAAAAGATACAATCAAATTTGGTAGTGAGAAGAATGGTAGAAACTTTTAAATGTGAGAACTTCCTTTCGTGGTGATAGTAAATTTTGGTTTTGAAAGGAAAATATTTTCTTGATATTTTAAATAACAAATTTCTCTCCAGCACACCCTTCATAAAGACCATTTTTATTCAACTGGTTGAAATAGGTAAGTGCCTTTTGTCTAGTTCTTTCCGAGTTATTTAACTTAAGGGAACAGGTAAAGAGATTGCTAGACAGAACAAAGCAAAGTGACTGAATGTAAAGTTGCAAACACATTACGAAATCTCGTCATATTTTCTTATGTGGGCCTTCTTCAACTAATGAGGTAGTAGGAACTTTCTCGACTCCAACTCCTCGATAATACGGGGTGGAGAGTTACGTTCAGTGAACTACTAGACCTCAAACCAAAATATCCATATTGGTGATTGTTGTGGAACAACTTGTTTGTTATTGATTGCATGTAAGTTGCGTTTTTTCATAATGGATGACAAAATTGGGCCAAAGTACCAAGGACCTATATATGAGGAAACCTACATGCTTATTTTTTTCTACATGAAGGATGCATTTGGTTTTTATGAATAGTTTGGGTAGAATTCTGACACTACTGATGGAACTTTGACTCTGACTTACAACTGGAATGTTTTTCTTCCCATAGTTATCTCTCAGGATCTAATTTCAGCTTTCTCTTGTTTCGGTCGAATCCATTGTCTCTATATCACTGTTGTGTGTCTCTTTTTCGAGTGCTTTCTTTAATGAGTGAGCTAATGGGGCTCATCTGTATTCCAAAATACTTGACTGACACATTGTCTCTAGAGTCCTCTTGTATTTTTAATTATGCTACTTGGTCCTCTTTAGCCTTTTCAACGCCATTTTCTTCTAAATAATCATCTCTTCTTGAAAATCCCCCTTTGGCCTACTTTTCTTATTCCATATCCTTCAGATCTAAATGAATTTCACTCGAAATAGGCTTCTTGACATTTTCCAAATTCCATGATATTTCACTAGGTTTCTCATGTTTACCAGGGAAACTAAATTCCACACATTCAACATTATGCCTTTTCAGGGCTTGTTGTAAGGTTGACAATTTTTCTTCACCATGTCTCCTTTCTTCTATATGTTTGATTTGATACAAAAAAATGGCAATGACTCCTTTAAATGTGCAAAATTTATTAGTTTTCCCTTATTTATCTAATATTAACTAGAAAAAATAGATTATGCATATTCAGTTATGTGTATCCATCACACCTCCTCCAAATAATGGTTTGGTTTTGTTTCATATGTTTCTTTCCATCCAAATCACTAAGGATATGAATGTTCTACAAGGGATCCTTTAATGCTAGAAAATTTAGAGATCCCTCCCCTCTTCTCTCACGTTCATTATAAAGATGAGTTTATTTAAATTCATACTGAGCTGCACTTAGGCCATCTCACATAATTGATGTATAATATTTAGCCCATTTCTTTCCCTCTGTATTATCAAGCTCTGCTTGAATGTTTGACATACACTACTTGAGTTAGCGAAGAGTTATTTTCTCCTTCCCTTTATGATGTTTAGGAGGAAACCTTATGTCCAAGACATGGTAAATTTCCTTCTGGGCCTCGGTGGAATGTTTAGGAATAATTTCCTCTTACGTCACTTTAGGAAAATGTATATCCATATGCTTGATTTTATTCTGAATAATATTTGGATGTGAATGGCTAGTTACTTTACATACAACTTTTGGAATGGTGAAATTGAAATGTTGCTTCTTTTCTTTTAGAAGTTTCACTTCTGATCCAGGATGACTTACCTTGTGAATCTCATTTCGATGAGCATGAATTCTTTATTTATGCACCTTTTTCAGTGTGTGAAAATTTTGTGTCCCCTTCAAAACCACAGTTTTAATGGGTTCCTTCACATCAATATCCTATTGATACAATTGCATTTTTCTTTAAACATCAATCCTCATTTCCAGTCCCACTTTGATCGACACCAACAGTTTTTCCTTCCCTACATAATCTTCCACTCAAAGTGCACTAATGCTACACTCCATATATTCCTTATTAATATTGATTTCCCCTTCACAGTTTCTAGGTCTTGAGGTCTCCCATTCCCCTTTACGCATTCCTTATTTGACAAATTTTAAATTATTAGGAAATACTGTGGGATGCATCCTCAAGTTATTATTATTTTTCTATTGGGTTTCTTCAACATCTACAGGAACAACCTCTATTTTATATGAAAGTTCATGTTTAGGCCTGACTGCAGTGATAGAGACTTCTTCATTCTCCTCTATTTTCCTTTGGAAGCCCTTAAGACTCTCCAAATTGTTTGATGACTCCATACTATGGTCATTCTCCTTATGAGCCCTCTTGAGTTTCAATGAACTAATAGAAGGCTATGCACTCCTCTCCTTGTGGAAAAAATTGAGTCTCGAAGGAATCATTGGCCTATTAATTTCCTCTATGATGCCTCTCCAATGTTGATTCAAACAATGTCAGATCATTGGGACTGGAATTCCAAACTTCTTAGGGAAATACTACTTCCAAAAGGTAGTAGCATAAATCATTTTCCTTTGAGGTGCAAAAACAGTCTTGATTAGGTCACAAACCATGAACGCTAAGTTACCATGAATGTCAAATCCCACAGATTGAGGATTCCAGACTTCCCGATTTATGAATAAATTTATCAATGTGTTAGTCCCAATAGTGATAGTTCCATCTCTAACCATCAAATCCTATACCTATCATTTTATATGCTAGTTCCCAAAAAGGTAAATTGTGCACCCAAAATAAAGAAGAAGAGCAACAGAATTATGTAAGAAGAGTGGTCGAACGACCTCCACCTCAGTTGGATCACATGCAACAACAATGAGTCCAGAACTTAATTGGTGAAGAAGAAATTGGAACTGAAATGGAATATGTTCATTTGGGTAGTAATCATATATGAAATCATACAAAACCCAAAATAAAAAATATGGTCATTTGGGTTCCCATACAACCAATCACACAAAATCACCAAATAAAAAAAGAATATCCCGACGTGTAAAAACTTTTTCATTGGCCCATGTAGATATAATTGTTGTTATAAGGAAGAAATTATTCCCAATCCATAATATTAGAAATGTATTTATTTTTACTTAGTGTAAAGGAAAAAGATTAACATTGCTAAAATAAGAACAAATTATCATAAGCTCCATAACGAAATTGGGCATTCGAGAGTTCTAGAATACCATTGGATGAAGGAATTTTTCAAATTAGTGACATTAAGAGGGTTAAAGATTAAAATTAGTTTGTCTTAAAATGTTCAACATATAGCCATTTTAGATCTCAATTTCAAAAGATTTGTCATACTACCAATCTTCCTAGAAGTATAACTGAATTAAACTATGGCAAGCTTGGGATGCATTTTTTAATTCTTTCTGAGCACATATATTTAATATAAGTACTCTCTTACCTTCTTAAGGTCGAAGCATTATTTCATCATTGTTTCCGTCATATACCATTGGATGAAGGAATTTTTCAAATTAGTGACATTAATAGGGTTAAAGATGAAAAATAGTTTCTCTTAAAATGTTCAACATATAGCCATTTTAGATCTCAATTTAAAAAGATTTGTCATACAACCAACCTTCCTAACAATATAACTCAATTAAACTATGACGATCTTGGGATGCATATTTTAAGGATTTATGATCACATATATTTAATATAAGTACTCGTTTACCTTCTTAAGGTCGAAGCATTATTTTCGTCATTGTTTCCATCATCATCATCATCACATGCTCTTGTTCTTCATTGTTGTCGTCGTCAATGTCATCGTTAGTATTATTGTTATGATTATCATCATCATTTCAAAAATGAATTTTTCTTTGTAGCATTACTTTTAGTTTCATGCAATATTATTGTAATAATATTGGAATTCTAAATAGAAATAATATTTTTTTATGTCTAAAATTAGCCACATATTTATATAATTAAAGTAATAATATTCAAAATTTGATGTAAAATAACATAATGTCTTACCGCTATACTCAGGTTAGATCTCAATTTCAAAATATTTTCCAGCCAACCCTCCTAACATTATAACTCAATAAACTATGACAATCTTGGAATGCTTCTCTTAATGATTTATAAGCACATTAAAAAATTCTAAAGAAAGCTATATACTCTCTTACCTTCTTATGGTCCAAGCACTACTCTCATCGTTGTTTCCATCATCATCATCATCATGTGTTCTTATTTATTGTTGTCATAGTTATTGTCCTCATTAGTATTGTTGTTTTTATCATAATTTAACAATTGAATTTTTCTTTGTAGCATTTCTTTTTTATTCATGCGATATTGCTGCAATAACATTGGAATTATAAATATAAATAATATGATTTATTTATATATAATTAGCCACTTATTTATGTAATTAATGTAAAAATATTCTAGTCGTGAAGTATTTCTTGATTGGTTGAGTCGTCGTCATTAAAGTACCTTTGCTATTGATAGGTCATGGGTTCAATTCTCTCAACACCCTCAAGTTCAAGCTTCATAGAATTCATTTTCATCATTAGTATTGTTGTTTTTATCATAATTTCACAAATGGATTTTTCTTTATAGCGTTCCTTTTTGCTTCATGCAATATTACTGTAATAACATTGGAATTATAAATAAATAATAAGTTTTTTTTATGTCTATTAGCCACTTATTTATGTAATTAATGTAACAATATTCTAGCTGTGAATTTTTTCCTAATTGGACTATTCTTCATTGTTAAATTACCTTTGCTATTGATAGGTCATGGGTTCAATTATCTCAACACCCTCAGGGTCAAGCTTCATAGTTGAGCCGACATGAAGTGATTCCTTTGGGTGGATTTGTCTGGTACAAATATTCTGTGGACATAGTGGTCACTCTTGGGACCATGAACCACCTAGAGAAAATTAAAATATTAAAATTCAAAATTTAATTTCAAATACATAACCTTCAAATCAATATCTAACCTAATTTTTTTTCTTGTTTAATATAAAATTGTGAATTGTATTTGACTTAGTTGGTTGGGAAAAATGTTATTATGTTCCTCATAAATATTGAATTAATATATGCAAAAACTTCCAAATAATAATATTAATACCATTATATTTCAAAAAAAGACATAAATTACATATATATTTATTTAAGAAAAATTAAAATAACTATATGTATTTTATTCTTCATAAATATATACATATATATTTATTTAAGAAATAATATTTTTTATTAAATAATATTATTCATAAATATAATATTTTTTACTCTTCATAACTAAAATTTTTATATTCCAGACATAAAATATACAAATATAATATATAAATTAAAATATTATGACAAATATAATATATAAATTAAAACTTGCATTTTCACCACATGTTGCAAAAGAAACGTTGTAAGGAAATAACGAAGGAAACGTAGAAGAAATAAGACGTTGCAGAGAAGGAGCCATCGTGAAGGAATGAAAGGCGAAATCTGCTTCCATGGAACGAGATCATGGAGGTTTCAATGATATTGATGATAAGAGTGATTAGCAGGTAGACACTCCAGAAATGCGGGGAAGTTGCACAAAAGAGGCAGTTTCAAGGGATTAACCCTCCTATATCACCAAATTTTCATCCATACACATATATGTAACCCAACATGATTTGTTCACATATATAAAAAGAGTGTTACAAATAATGAAATACGAAATTGGGGGTTAGGAGTAGTTTAGAGGGTTTTAGATGTAATCTTGATCAACACAGATCCAAATGCTAGACAAAACCGTACCTTGCAGAAAAACCCTTAACTTGTGCTTAAGACTTCTTTATGGAAAATATGCAAACATTGTACCCATCTAAAATAGATACAACGACTAGGGTAGTATTGAGAAATACATCTTCTATGCATTTACATAACTTGAAGGATGATGGTGGTTTTCATTTATACCTTGCAAAATATACTTAGGTACAAAAGCTAACATAAGAGACCAATGGCAGACGCTGGTGGCATTACATAGATAGGAATAACATGGCCTTTGTGGAAGTTCTTATAAAAAGATATGTCTAGTGATATAGATGTGGAAATCCAGAGGCATAGATTCTGCCATCAAAGACACAAATAATATCCCTAAATAATATCCCTATGGTGCATTGCATGTGGGTACATTATTGATGTATATATGAGGGAAAAGCTCGCTAATTTTATTTTGAAAAATCCCTCGCAACAAAAGAAGGGAGAAGAAGATAACAAGTCACCCACGAGAGCTTAAAAGGAACACATTAACAGGGGGCAAATTTAGATGAAGAAAATAGGAAAAATAAGAAAAATTCAAATAAGAAGAAAAAAAATGATGTGGATTCAAAGGTGTCAAAGGAGAAATCTTCTCATGAGGATGATCAATGTCCTTGAGGGAGCCAGGACGTCCATGATGAGAAAGTTGATGAAGGATTGAAATGGTAGACCGATACCTTTGTTGTGGTTGCTCAAAAGAGGACCAAGGAGTAATAATATGTTTGTTAAAGTTCTAAGTTTGAAATCTTGTAGTTACACATCCAACCATATTAAAGATTGTCAACTTAAAAGAAAAAGCAATAAGAAAACATTATAAATTTATTATTATGGCCCAATCAAGAATTTTAAATCCCCTATGCCTGTCAAATGAAAATTTGATGACCCTTTTTCATTTTTCATGCCTTTTTCTTCAAATTTTGTGGCCTCTGGTAGCAGACCTTCATTACGTTTGATTCAATAGTCCCATTGTCTCAGTCTCCGACTCTCGAGTCCCATCCAACACAATTTTAAATTTTCCTCCTAGAATCATTATGTAAAGCAAGAAAGAAATTATTTTTTGAACTCCTCGATTTTATGCAAGTGTGGGACCAAAATTTTGAGCTATATTGTAGAAAAAATCACCAGAGTGCTCAACGCCATAGAGATACAAAGAAGGAAACAAATCCAAGGCCGACGATTCAATTCATCACAGAAATGGCCTGTTCCTTAATAATGTACATTGTAAATGGAGCTAGCCCTACATCTGTTATCATGGACTCTGAAGATGATCAACGAACCTCACCTCCCAAGCATCCAGGAGTCACCTGTAATGCACATAAAGGGGTTAGTATTTTGAGAGAGTTTCTTAGAATCTTAATACCAACCTTTGTTAGAGAATAATTTAAACGTTGATAAAATATTAATAAATTTGTATTTCCATGTTACTTTACATGTAAAGCACTGAAAATACACTTCTAAGATGGAATGTTAAGAAATCATAGTGCATCAAAAATAAAGGTGTGTGAAAGGAATACAATTATATAAACCTAGAGAAAATATTTACAATGACAACTACAACAACAAGTGTCGTCACGACATGTAGAATCCAATGAAGCAATAAGATTCAACATGTGCATTATGTTAGATTTCAATGGAAACAATGGATCAATCACTCTAATTATTCCTCTAATAAATAGTTATGGAGTAATTTTCAATTTTCCATTATCTATAATTTTTAAATAGGTTTTAATTAATTAGCATTATTTTTTTTCATAGCATTTAAAATCACTTTTGTAGGGTCTCGCTTCAAAAAATTATTAATAAAAATATACACCTATCTACATTGTTTCGGAGAAACAGTGCATAGGATGCGGCTCCAACTTAAATTATTATGCAATATGCAACAATATTTATTGGAACCCTATTTTTCTAGGTATAAATTCCCTAGATTCTATTGTATATTTCCATAGAGGAGCAGGGTGAACAACCAAAAGAAGATAGTTATGTAGCAAACTAGGATTTTATCTATTTTTACAAGATTTTTTGGGAGAAAGTTGGAGAAAATAAAACATCGCTAGATCTTTAGATGTGATGGTGCAGTTTAATTATTTTTCAGGTGAGAGAAAATTATTTTTAGATGTTATATGAAACATGTAAAAGAAAATTTTTATACTCATATGAAAGGAATTTTAAAACTAAATTTGTAATGAAAAAATTTGCTGATGGGTAGGGGGACCCCTGAAATTTAAACCCTAATACCTCCTATGTCATAAATGAGATCTGAGATATAGTATAGAGAATTAATTTTCTCCAGAAAGAAAACCCCAACCAACTCACAGCGATTTACAAATCGCAGACAAACTTTGAAATTGTGGGTTAAAAACTTAAGTGCACCACTTGGCATCTGAGACGTTCATGGCATGCACAGTAACATGAAAAGAGGAGGAATTTTATGTAGGAAAATCTCTAATATCCATTTCTAAGTTATTCTATTTTGGTTGTTCCTGTCATCAATTTGACCTATCTATGAACCTACATAGGAATTGACAACTTTAGAATTCACATAATCCCATGTTTATAGATCACGAGCTAAAAAATTGATAAATCCTGTCATCCTCCATGAAGGAATTAGCTCTGAATCACCCACTAGACAATGCGCGTGTAAGGAATAACATCTACCTTGGCTTTGATTTGGTCGTAGTGGATGATATGGTGAAGTGATCGTAGTGGAAGGGGTGGTGAAGCGGTGGGGTATTTCAAGGTCGAGATCACAGGTTATTTCTTGCGGAGAGTGAATATTGTAACACCAAATATATCGAGTATTTAAAGGAATGTTTATGGTTGGATGTATGAACAAACACGAGACATTATAACTACATAACCTTATCTTGCAGGAAAATTGAATTGCTTCACCCAAAAAAAATATTATGAAAAGAAAAAAAAATAAATACCATCTTCGTGTGATCTCCATATGTGGGTAAAAATGCATTATATAAGAAAATAAAAATTTTCATGAACTGCCCATGAAAGTGATTGCATCGATTTTAAGTTTTTCATTCCATGTTGGTCTCTCTACTGTAGAGTTGTGATCCGGAGTTATGCAGCAACACAACAGAATACACATATAACCATAAATAAAAAGATGCAGTGAAAATAGCACTTCATTTCATTAATATCAAAGAACTGAAATTTGCTTATAGACAGAATGGGAATAAACTAGCTAGGGCGCTGGCAGCTTATCTCTGAGAAGAGATGTGGTGGCTACAGGCCTTTGAAATGTGTTACAATGAGGCTTGAGGGCCTATTTATTATTTGGAAACAATGGAAAACCCTAAACATACGAAACCCTAACCCTAGGATATGAAGTGCCAAAACTATGGGCCCCGTTTGGGTAAATTGGTGTCTCAACTTCACAGGGACGTAACTTTGGCATACGATCTCCATTTGATGCGCACCGTACCTCATTAGAAATATCTATCCGAGGACTACAACTTTTGGTGTGAGAAAATTTGGTCCATGTTCGCATGCTGCTCCCGGTTTTCCCAAAAAACATCGTTTAGGGTCTCAAAATGGCTCCAGAAGTTCAGGACCCGAAAAACTGCAAAAAATAGTAAGTTATGACGAAACTGAAAAAATGAAAGAGACAATGGTGGGGCCCAAGTGGAATAGGTGGGTGGCCACCAATATCCACCTGGATCATTCCTCCCCCCTTAGGAAGTAATGGTCCCCATTGCGTTGAGTTCCTCCATGAGATGAGGAAACTTCTGTTGAACTTGGTCCCCGGTGAACCGCTTTCCTTGGTGCTGGAGTTGGCCAGCTTTGACAAATCGATACAGTTGGATATTCTGTTGGTGAGTGTTCTTGATTTGCATGTCCATGATACAATCTTTGGTGGCCTGTGCCATGCAGTCTGGGTTTAACTCTGTTGGTGTGAGTTGTTCTGCAATGTCAGAGGCATCCAGTAGAGGTGGGAAGTAGGGACGAAGGCGGTCCACATTGAATACTGGGTGCAGACCAAGGAATGGTGAAAAAATGAGCTCGAATTCATTGTTCCCTACAACCTTGGTGATGGTGTACGACCTGTATCAGAGCGGGAAGAGCTTGCAGTGGGGTCCAGTGAGGCGCTCCTTATGAAAATGTAGCCACACTTTGTCACCCACCTGGAAGTTGTGTGGCACCCGATGTTGATCATGTCGTTACTTGTACTTAGAAATGGCTCTGTACAATATGTCATGAACCTGTTGGCGGATGTGTTGAATGAACTCGATGAAGCTGTTCAATTTGTCAGCTTCAGACTGGACATGAGACGAATCAGCCTAAGTAGCCGCAAATGACATTGCTACATCAATGGGACATAGTGGTTGGAATCCCAAGCCCACCTAAAAGGGGATGTGGCCGGTTCAGATGTGGAGAGCCTAGTTATAACTGTGTTGTACATAGGGGAGACTCTCATCCCATGTGCGTGGATGCTTTGAATTGTACATGCGTAGAATGTGTACAATCATCCTGTTGACGACCTCTGTCTGGCCATTAGTTTGGGGATGGAAAGATGTGGACTTGGTGAGCTTGGTGTCCAGCATTGACCAGAGGCTGGACCAAAATGTGTTGAGGAACCTAATATCCTGATTTGATATGATAGACTGTGGGATCCCAAAGTGCACCCACACTCGTTAAAAGAAGAGTTTAGTAGTGGCTTCTGCTGTGATATTCTTCTTGCAGGCCGCCATGATGGCCATCTTCGAGAATCTGTCGACGACCATGAAAACACAGTCATTTCCATGCTTAGTAGAAGGCAGGCCTGACATGTAATCCATGGAGATGGATTCCCAAGGTTGACTAGGGGTAGGTAGCGTAGTATATAGGCCTCGCTTCTTGATGGTCAGTTTGGCAATGTCGCAAGCAGTGCGGGATCTGATGTATTTCCCGGCATTTTGTTGAAGGTTCGGCCAATAGAAATACTTTTGCAGTACTGCCACTGTTTTCTCGACCCCGAAATGCCCAGCGACTCGACTGTAGTGTGCTTCTCATATCATCTTGGCATGCTCGCTTGAAGGAACACAATGGTGTCCCAGGTGACATAATAGTGCATCTTGGAGGTGAAAATTTGGAACTTGCGTATTCCCCCAAGAGTGCCTTGTATGTGTGGCCGAATTCTGAATCGCTCTTGTAGAGAAGCGGCCAATCAGAAGTCTCGTGCCCATAAGAGTTGACCACGGTGGTTAGCGCCATGATCAGTGGTCGACTGAGGCAGTCTGCAACATTATTGGTGCTACCCTTCTTGTACTTGATGTTCAAATGAAATTGTTGCAGATATGTGGACCACTTCTGATGACGATATTTATGCAACTTCCCTTGTGTCTGTATGAACTGCAGGGGTTGGTGGTCTGTGTGGATGATTGTTTCCTTCCCCAAAATCTAATGCTTCCATTGTCGACAAGCCTGCACATTGGAATAAATTTCTTTGTCATAAGTGGGATACTTGCGCACTGTGTCGAACAATGTGTCACTGTGATATGCCACTGGATGCCCCTATTGAGTAAGAACTGCCCCAATAGCATAGTCAGAGGCATCTGTCTCGATCTCAAATGGTTGTTGCAAGTTTGGTAATGTGAGCACTAGGGCAGAATAGAGGCGATGTTTCAATTCTATGAACGCCTTATGTTGAGATTCCGACCAAAAGAAATTTTCTTTTGCTCCTCTCTTGGTGACTTGACTCAAGGGCCAAGTGATATGAGAGAATCCCAACATGAACATGCTGTAGAAATTAGCAAGACCCAAAAAGTTGTGAAGCTCTGTTAGAGTGGTTGGGACTGGCCAATCTCGAATGACTTGGATCTTGGTTGGATCCACATGCACCCCCCTTTCATCAATAATTTATCCCATATATTGAACCTGGGTCATGCCAAAAGTGCACTTCTCCAAATTGGCACACAACTTGTCTTGCCACAGTGTTTGGAGAACTTGTCGGATGTGGTGGAGGTACTCTTCCCAAGTTTGGCTGAAGATCAAAATTTCATCCAAGTACACCACTACAAATGAGTTGGTGAATGGCCGCAAGATGTCGTCCATCAACCTCATGAAGGTTGCGGGAGCATTCGTCAACCCGAAAGGCATGACCAGCCATTTGAAAAGGCCCTCCTTGGCTTTGAAGGAAGTATTCTACACATTGGAGGGTTTGATTGGTACCTGGCGATACCCAGACTTCAAGTCGGTCTTGCTGAAATATTTCGCCCCTTTGAGTTGGTCTAGAAGGTCATCAATCCATGGGATCGAGTATCTATTCTAGATAGTGATCTTGTTCAGCACCCGATAGTCAATACAGAGTCTCCAAGTCCCATTCTTCTTCTGTACCAGCACGATCGAGCTCCCATAGGGCGATGAAATTGGCCAGATGTGACCTTTCTACAACAGCTCTTGAATCTGCCTCTTGATTTCATCGTTCTCTAGAAGAGAGCATCGATAGATTGGTCCATTGGGTAACAACGCACCTGGGGTCAGATCAATGGGGTGCTTGACTTGATAGTGCAGAGGCACCCCTGTGGGTGAGGTGAAGATGTCCCCGTACTCCTCCACAACCTTATCCATTTGTTGTTGTCATGCAGAGGAGCCCTGTCTGGAGGTGGTGGCCACAGTCTTATTCTTGGCATGGGGGCAGATCATTAGGAAACCAAATTTCCTGGTTTGGGAAATGAGCTTACTGCATTGTTTTTTAGTAACCAAAGAGATAGCGGCAGGTGGTGGTACCTCTGGTATCCTGTACAGCTTATTTCCCAAAGTAACAATAACAGCCCAAGGCCGAGATTCATACACAACATGTCACTTCCACAAGTATGTTTGGCCTAATAATACATCATAAACATCAAGAGGAGAAATTCACATAATACCTCATACGTGAAGGGCTTGATGCTGTAGGGAAGGCGACACTGCTAGCTGACACGGAGATCCCGTCCTTAGTCAGAAGCCACCCGATGGTGTATGGATGTGGATGTGGTCTGGTTGGCAAGCCCAATCGATTCACATCGTCTGCTAAAATTAGGTTCTTTTGTCTCCCATTTTCGACAATGAACTATAGCGGGGAACCCTTTACCCACATCTGCGAGTGGAAGATACGCTCCTCCTCCTCTGGATCTTCCGATTCCTCCTTCTAGATCTTCGCAGTGGCAACGGTGGCGTTGGGATCCGCATCAATAATTTGTTTCCCTTTGTCATTCCCCTTGTCAGGTTCTGATTTAGAGTCTAAGCATGCATCTGATTCACAAGCCCTCATCTCGGCCACCAGCGACTTCTTGGTCCGACACTCACTTGTGTTGTGAGTGGAGCTCTTATGGAACTCACACCACTTTCCTATGTCCTTCTTTGGCTTCGCGGTGTTTTTCTTTGCTTGTGTTTTTGGCAGGTTATCTTGTGCCGCCATGCCTTGGAATTATCCTTTGTTCTGCGGTTTGCGGGTACCTTTCCCTTGCTTTTGATTTGCAGATCCAAACTCTCACTTCATCTATTTGAATTTCTGCTCAATCTTGGTAGCATACCGGTATGCCGTACTAAGCGAGGATATGTCGAGGAACTCCATTTCCTCTTGAATGTATCTGTGTAGACAACTATGATACTTTAGCACCAAATGTTTCTCTGAATCTTTGATACCCAACTTTATGCGCAGGGTATGGAACAGATTTGTCAGCTCATGCACATCTTGATCCCTTTGTTTCCGCAGCGTGTTCCATTGTATGTACTTGTCCTCACAACTCCCCATGGGATATTATTGTTCATTGATGGCATCTCGGAAAGAATTCCAAGTGGGTACGGCTGAGAAAAGAGAGGGTTTTGTCTTGTCCTTTTTCTCACAGTAGGTTTCCCACCAGTCCTTGATATGGGGGGTAGCTTTGAGGAGTGAAAAAATAATCTTCTCCCAGTCAGACAAGTCATGAACCAAGAAATATACTTCTAACAGATTCAACCATATATCTACGACATCTTCATCTATTTGACCCTCAAATATAGGAATGTCAAAGTTTACTTGTACCTTAAAGGGAGTTGTGCCTCTAGAGTGGCTGTTGGATGCAGATGCACCGCTGGTGGGTAATCGTTGAAGGATCCGGGCAAAGTTATTCATTGTTGCGTTCCTTTGTTTTTTGAGGGCCTCCTCGAGCAATATTTTGATAGGATCGCATGCTCCCTCATCTTTCTTTTCGTCCCCCATGGGCAGCCATCGGGGTTTGCGACGCTGATATTGTGAAGGTTCAACCAGATCGAGACCTAACTCCTTATACCCCGACCTCATTGGGGACATGCAAAGAAGGATCGAGAAAAAGCAGACCGCACTGATACCATTGATCCAAATTTATGCAGGAATGCAATAGAATACACAAATAACCATAAATAAAAATATGCAGCGAAAATAATAGTTCATTTCATTAATATCAAAGAATTGAAATTTGCTTACAGACAGAATGGGAATAAACTAGCTAGGGCACTGGTAGCTTATCTCTGAGAAGAGATGTGGTGGCTACAGGCCTCTGAAATGTGTTACAATGAGGCTCGAGGTCCTATTTATTATTTAGAAATAATGAAAAACCCTAAACATCCAAAACCCTAACCCTAGGAGATGAAGTGTCAAAACTATGGGCCCCGTTTGGGTAAATTGGTGTCTCAACTTCCCAGGGACGTAACTTTGGCATACGATCTCTGTTTGACACAAACCATACCTCGTTAGAAAGATCTATCTGAGGAATACAACTTTCAGTGTGAGCAACATCGGTCCATGGACCCATGTTTCTCCCATTTTTCCCAAAAAATGTCGTTTAAGGCCTCAAAACGGCTTCGAAAGTTCAGGACACGAAAAATTGCTAAAAAAAGTAAGTTGTGCCGAAACTAAAAAAATGGAAGAGACAATGGTGGGGCCTGAAGTGGAATAGGTGGGTGGCCACCAATATCCACCTAGATCAAGTTGTGGGATAATTGCATCATGTGACTAAAATATATTCAATCAATACTCTTGCACTTACCCTAATATTTGAGGAGTAGTGTATTTTTATATGTGCAGAAATATGGTCGTCGATCTCCTAATTGTGAACTAAGCTCAAGATCCTTTGCGGAATGACACATATCTAGTGTGGAAGTATTTTGTGATTAGCATAAGTTAGGCATCGTTGGATTATATGACTCCCCAATGATGTAATATACTATGGTGGTTTTAGAGAGAGGGTGTCTGATTGATATTCCTCCTCGGAATTCTATGAATCTAGCAATTCATGCGAGGATAGGATGCCTACAAGGTTCGGGATCCATTTCCATTTCCTGAGTGAATAACTGGTTCCTTAGTGGCCATGATAGGAGAGGAAGCGATAGTTACCGTTGCTGTTGAATTACTAATCTATCTACTTTGAAAGATGCTTTGCAACTCAATGTGATCTTTGAGAATAAGATTATTTTATACTCTGAGACTCAATGTGATCTTTGAGACTAAGATTGTTTTTATCTATGAACTGTTATAGAATGTTTGAAAGGACATTTAAAAGTTCTGAGCCCCATTTCAATGCCTTTGTTACTATGGTAAAGTTACTTGATGTGTTATTACTAAAAAACTGATTTAAGCGAACCAGGATAAATTCAATTGAATAATATCACAAATTTCGAGTATCGAAGGTAACTTACTTGATGCACTATTACTAAAAATTGATTTAATTGAACTAGGCTAAATTCAATTGAATAATATCACAAATATGAAAGAAGAAAGCTACCAATTGTTTAATAAAATTTGCACAACATAAGTTCCCCTCGAAATCTCGAGCTAATGTAAATCCGCACCACATGGCCTCTCATCAACAGAGAACCGCTGAGTAGAAAAAGAAATATTTGTAAAAAAGGTTTCTCATTAACATGCTTAGTATAAAAAGAAATATCCATAAAAATAATACGAATCCTAAGGATATAAACCCGAACGTCTAATCGTAAATTTGATCTAAAAGTAAATTTAATGGCATAAATATTTGCAATAGAGTTAGAAAAAATAGATATCATAGAGGTCGCGCCATCAACAATGTCTACCTCTGCCTAAAACTCCACAGAGATACCTCTAAGTAAAACCCAAAGATACTGTAACATTCAGTTACTTTTGAAGTACATCATTTAACAGAAAAACTCAAACCTTCTACCATTCAATTTATTTAAAAATATGACAGGGTTTGAAAAAAGAATTGAAAGGACTGAAGCTCTGGGGACCAGATTTTACTTTGTCTCATCAACAATTTGTTGATGATATAATTTTGTTTTGTCAAGCCTCGCTCTTTGAATGTAAAGCTATCCTGGATATCTTGAATCTGTTTATGGCCGCTTCTGGTGCTCAAATTAACAATGCTAAATCAAATGTTTTCTTTTTTAATACTACCCCCCAATCTAAAAGGTTCCTTACCCGGACCCTATGGTTTAGCATGGGGACTCTGCCCTCGAAATATCTCGGTATGCTGTTGTCTGAAAACTCCCTAAAAGCCAATGGATGGAAAGCTCTTATAACTCGAATTCATAAAAAAATGATGAATTGGTCGTTTAGGGCATTGAATGCTCCAAGCAGAGTTATCCTTTTAAGATCTATTCTTCAAGCTATTCCTATAAATCAATTGTTTGGCATGCTAACCTCGAAGAAAACATGTGCGGACATGGTAAGTTTGTTCAAGAAATTTCTCTGGCAAGGGGCTCAAGAGAAGAGGAAATGGGCACTTCTCTCTTGGGAGAAACTCACACTCCCAAAAAAAAAGGGGGTTTAGGGCTCCGAGATCCGTTCACTCTTAATCAGGTAATGGGAGCAAAATTGTGGTGGAGATGGTTGCAAGGAGGCTCGGCCCTATGACAATGCATATGGGAAAGGAAATACAATATGCCCTAGACAGTGAGGGAACAAATTAATTGGCCTAACTTACAGAGAGGATCAGGTATATGGAACCTTGCAGCAGCTAATAGGCATTTGGTAAGGGTTCACAACTTCTGGGAGATCAGAGAGGGGAATGTGGCCTATTTTTGGGAAGATTCCTGGCAACAGAGGGAAGAGATGTTTACAAGACTGTATCTGGTGGAAATATTTATGTTTACTCGACACCCTCAAATCAAGGAAGTGAAAAAATATTGGGATGGTCAGAATGATCACTTCTGGAGGAGAAGGAAACATAAACAACAGTGGTAGGAAGTTCCAGATACGCAGCAATGGAGAAATTTTGATAAATAGCTTCAAATAAGGAAAATTTCTATTCAGACAGGAAATGACATAATGAGATGGGGATATAGGCCAAAATGCATGTTCACAATACAAGAAGCATACTAGTTATAGTCAAATAATGCTAAAATCCTGGAAAATCGATTGTGGAAGAAAATTTGGTCCCTTAAACATTGGCCGAAAATTGAACATTTCTTATGGCTTGTTGGACATGGTCGAATCCTTACTTGGGACCAGTTAAAGAGACGTCGAATGTATGGGCTGTCCTGCTATGTGATGTGCGTCAACAAGAGGAAAACCTTGAACACCTGCTCAATACCTATCAAGCAGCAAAACAAATGTAGTCAAATCTTAATACCTTATTTCAACAATCAGATTGAAATAATCACAACCTCTGCCAAACAATTGAAAAATGGAGAAAGGGAGGGTATCAAAGTCCAGTAGAGAACAGAGCATGGACCCTAGCGGTGGGATTTTTATTGTGGTCTTAGTGGAAATAAAGGAATAGAAGAATCTTTCAAAACATAAAGCTGAAATGTAATATCTGAAATGGGGAATGCAGCAATACATGAACACAAAACTGGAAATAGCAGTGAATAATATCATACCAAAATGTATGGAAACCATGGAGCCATTTTATTATTTAAATCAACAACAAATATGTGCAATACAACTCAAATAATCAAGGCAAACAAGCCTCCCATCAATACATATGCCAAAAGTGAAACGCTGCTATATTGCAGAGCATTCATGAACATGTACAGCGCAGTCATAGATGGTACACTGCTACATGGGAATGTAAAATAACATACATCTGTAAATATATGGCTAATACAATGTTGGGAGAAAAGATCTAAACCCCCAAACTGAATTTCAAGACAATTCGGACAGGATTTCCTGAAATATGAAAAAATGGCAAAATGCCAGAGTTGCAGTCCTAGGACTGAGTAGCAGCTGCAACTCAAGAAATGGATGGAGATGGCTGAAGATGATGCATAAGATGAAAAAACCTCCTCCAATGGATCTTCCAAGTGAAAGGCTGATCCTAACACTGAAGATCTCACCCTTCAAACACACACTGCAACCTTCACTACAGATGCACACTTAAAATAATGCAGTCAAGGAGAGGGACTGCACTGTAGGAGAAAGGAAATATATTGGCCAAGTTCCAAGATCATAAATAAGCTCTATAATCTTCCTCACTAATTTCCCAAAGGAAAGAAAGCTTCCTCCTCTGAAAAACAAGCTCTGGAAGTGGTGTTGTGAACCCTCCACTGCAACACCCTGCAACACAACCCAGCTCTAAACAGAAACTGCGCTGTAGTTGAAGGAAGTAGCTTGGCCTCAAGCCTGAATGTGGAGAAATGAAGTACAAGATCCTTCAAGAGGCCTCTCAAGAAAAGAGAAGGAATTCCTAAACAGGAATACCTTGTGCTAAGCAGCACAACAATCTCAACCAAGAAGTTGAAGAAAGCAGAAAGTCATACAGACCATAAAATCAATTATCCATAACATGTCTTGCTATGGTTGCCTTGCTCTCCTTAAATACAAATGAACGCCCTCTCACCTTGGGTCCCACTCATTAGGGTTTCCTCCACCAAGGAATCTTCCCCCCACTATCTTTGCGCTATCTCCAAAGATGATCTCCACCTCCTATCCCAGCATTGTTGACTTCGTCAAACTTGACCTTGTCCACATGCAAATGCCCCTTTTCACACATGAGGGTGTGAAATACAACTTCTATGATGATTCATTTTCACATTATGAGGGATTTTATTCATATTTATGAAATTTATGGGCCTCCTTACCCATTTATTCATCTCCTAGTGAAATCAGCAAAAATCAATATTCCAGTTAGCTGCATGCTAATTTTGGAATATTACAGTCCTCCCCTCCTAAATGTTGCTTGTCCTCAAGAAAATGCAAGGATAGAACTAAAGAGCCTCCTCTTCTTCCCCTGTAGCATCCTTATATGATAAAATCCTCCAAGGATCAAGATGTCGTCTCATCAATATATCTCCAAGTTGCCCCTCCCAAGTATGCAATCTAGCTTTTGGTGAGCATCCCAAATAGCTATCATCATGTAAGAGAAAAACATCCATGGAGGCAAAAATGGGCTGTCTAAAGGCCTTATTGAGGCATTAGATCTGATATAGATTTGGATCTACCATCCCCATATGAATCTCCCATCCCCAAGCTATCATCCATACAAAATGAGTTACCCCCCAACATGGCAACTCCTGAAAATTCTCCTCCACCTTGAGCTCCTGCAATGTAGGAGGGCTAAAAATTTGATCATAGTAGACAAAATAGCCTGCCCCATGCTGTCCTCCTCTCCACTTATGGTAAGTGTAGAGTATCTGCTGATCTTGGGCTGCAATAAGGTTGCCCTCAAGTGGCAAGATGAAGACTAGATCTCCAAAGATATTTTCTCCAACGTTATGAATCATGCTGGCCCAAACCATCCCATCATGTGATGGATAGGAATTCACCACCATATGGCATCCAATCAATCTCATGGCCCACCTCATAAATAAACAAGTGTTTTTCTATGGTGGCCATATCTGCTCCCATGCTCCCATTAGAACATGTAATGCAAAAAGTGTGGGAATCCTCTTTCCCAAAGGACACATCAGCCCAATGTTCCTCTCCCCCAAACATGCTCCCAATAAAAATAAGAACAAAAGCAACATAGGGAACCATAATGAGGAACATACTTGTTGCCATATGTAGCAAGGGAGAAGGATAATGGTCCCTCAAATGCAGCGAACGCAGTCTGAATCTCAATAGCAATAGAGAATGACATAATGTGTGGCTTCTCAACCACTTGCTTGCTGCCCCAATCTCCTCACAAGTTTGGAGAAAGTGTATGATGTATGGTGCATAGTAAGCATGTTATCCATAAGGTATCTCCTCCCCAAGTCCTCCTAGGGAGTGGCCATCAATACTACTCATGGCCTCAAGTAGACCATGAGGTCTAGAAGGAAGAATGCTCCTCCTTTGAGCAAAGTCCTGCACATATATGGTTAAGGAATGCACATATTTATACAATTCATTATGCAACCAAACAATATCCTTACCATATGTTTTGCACATACAAATGGAGTGTCTCATAGATGAATCCCCTCTCATTCTCAAAGAGAAAGGAGGTGGCTGAGTTAACTCTTCCAAAGAGTTATGTATCTCCTCCATCTCCACATGATCCATGCATCTCCTCAAAAGCTGGTATATCTCCTCCTCAAAGCCTTCCCAAATGTACCCCTCGATGATGGTGTGGTATGCTCTCATGGAATAAGTGTGGCTGAAAAGGAAATCTTCATGAGCTACTTGTAGTAACTTCTCCTTGAGCTTGGAAGCTCTAGATAAGAAGATCCTACCATTATAGTAGATGACCCCATCTCTGACTGAATATCCCTCCTCATGCGGCTGGTCATTCAATATCATACAAGTAGAAATATCCTTGGAATAATCCACTAACAGCTGGGATTTCCAATATGGATCTATCCTCCATAGTGACAGCGCTGATGATCTATCACAAAGAACATTTGTCATATAGTTTTCCTCCTCTCTGACATCTCTCATGCCAAAGATGCAAGTTGGAAGGTTGATATCATTCCCCTACTGCTCCTGCCACGACGTAGAATCTGAGATGAGAGTGGGTAATGATGATGTTGAGAGAATGCCTCTCCTCTCCTTGAGTCTACCCAAGACTCTCAACGCTGTATCAATCTCTCCCAAGGTCTCCACTCCTCTAGAATGAATGAGTAGTGCCTCAAAATGTGAAGCATCTCTCATCATCTGTTGATCTGGTGGTCTCCTTGGTGAAATGTCTCCATGCAATGAGACATCAGCATCAAGACTAGATTGTATATATGAATGGACATATTTTCCCCTGCCTTCACTGCGCAATCCAGTCTCCCTCTTCTGTGCATCAACCCTCTGAAATAGATAGGGGTGTGTGCTCCTCATCAAATGATGATGATCATCCTCCCTACCTCGTCCTTCCATTTGCATGGTTTCACAATCTGTCAACAATGGAACATGATCATCATGGGTTGTGCCTTGATCTCCACACATGAGATTCTGGGAAATTCTTTGCAATGATACAAGAACCCATCTATTTGGAGCATGTGCTCCATCTACCTCTGCATGAGGTGCTAGATCTACTCTAGACATGACAGCGCTGTTGCCCTCAACTGTTTCTTCCTCTCCAATATGGATGGGCAACCTCCGAAGAATTGGATCCTCTTTTGAAAAATGGATCTCCATGCCCTCTTGTTCAAGAATATGAGATAGAGGTCTTGCCTATAACAAGGTATGATGTAATATGTCAGCCTCCTCAATGGTTTTCTGAAGTGGAATTGAGCTCATAGGTTCCTCCAACACATGCAAGGTTTTTGTTTGTTTAGGTTTGTTTAGTTCCACCACGTGTTTTAGAATGTTTCTTATTAAATATTTCCACTAATGCCTTAGTGAACCTTGCATAAGAAGAAGTATTTGCATTTTTTAAAGAAAAAGACTCAAATATCCACCATGCATAGGCCTTACCTCCAAAATGCAGCGCTACAAATTTGATGGCTTCATCTTTATAAATTTGGTGTTGCTGCAAGTAGGTGTCTAGCTCCTCCACCCAAGCTCTAGCTGAACATGTAGGTGAACCATCAAAAGCAGTTAGGAAAAATTTACTTCCATTATGTTGCTTGCTTCGCTCCACCTTGATATTGCAAAACTCTGGAAAAGTGATATGATCTCTACACTTCTCAGTTTGAGATTCATATTCTTGCAGTAAATCACTAACAGTTTCCCTCTTAGGCATTCCTTCTTCTTCTATCTCCCTCATAGAAAATCTGGGCACATGACTACACTGTGCATCATGATGTGTGGCTACATGCTCACAATCATCATATGAAAATCTAGAGTTTGCTTCAGATTCAAACTCTCTTGGATATTCTCTACACATCTCCTTCCTCATCTCCTTGAGATCTCCTTTAATTCTCTGTATAGATTGAAGAAGAAGCTTTGAGAGCCTCTCTTCCTTCCTTCCTCCAAATAATGGAGTCTTATTTTTGTCTTTTCTGTTCATCTTCTCTTCTTCTTGTCTTCTTGATAGCATATTGGCTGAGATTCCATAGGCTGAGCCAAATATCATGCTCTGGTACCACTGTAATATCCCAAATGGAGAATGCAGCAATACATGAACACAAAAATGGAAATAGTAGTGAATAACATCATACCAAAATGTATGGAAACCATGGAGCCATTTTATTATTTAAATCAGCAGCAAATATGTGCAATAAAACTCAAATAATCAAGGCGAACAAACCTCCCATCAATACATATGCCAAAAGTGAAATGCTGCTATACTGCAGAGTGTTCATGAACATGTACAACGTAGTCATAGGTGGTACACTGCTACATGGGAATTTAAAATAACATACATCTGGAAATATATGGCTCATACAATGTTGGGAGCAAATATCTAAACCCCCAAACTGAATTTCAAGACAATTCAGACATGATTTCCTGAAATATGCAAAAATGGCAAAAAGCCGAAGTTGCAGTCCTAGGACTGAGTAGCAACTACAACTCAAGAAATGGATGGAGATGGCTGAAGATGATGCATAATATGAACAAACCTCCTCCGATGGATCTTCCAAGTGAAAGGCTGATCCTAACACTGAAGATATCACCCTCCAAACACACACTACAAACCCTCACTGCAGATGCACACTGAAAAATAACACAGTCAAGGAGAGGGACTGAACTGTAGGAGAAAGGAAATATATTGGCCAAGTTCCAAGATCAGCAATAAGCTCCAAAATCTTCCTCATTGATTTACCAAAGGAAAGAAATCTTCCTCCTCCGAAAAACAAGCTCTGGAAGTGGTGTTGTGAACCCTCCACTGCAACACCCTGCAACACAGCCCAAATCTAAACAGAAACTACATTGTAACTGAAGGAGGTAGCTTTGCCTCAAGCCTAAATGTGGAGAAATGAAGTACAGGCTCCTTCAAGAGGCCTCTCAAGAAAGGAGAAGGAATTTATAAACATGAATACCTTGCGCTAAGCAGCACAACATTCTCTACTAAACAATTGAAGAAAGTACAAAGTCATGCAAACCATAAAATCAATAATCCATAACATGTCTTGCTATGGTTGCCTTGCCCTCCTTAAATAAAAATGGAAGCCCTCTCACCTTGGGTCACACTCATTAGGGCTTCCTCCATGAAAGAATCTTCCTCCCACTATCTCTACGCTGTCTCCAAAGATGATCTCCACCTCCTATCCCAGCGCTGTTGACTTGGTCAAACTTGACCTTGTCCACATGTAAATGCCCCTTTTCACACATGAGGGTGTTAAATCCAGCTCCTATGATGATCCCTTTTCACATTATGAGGGATTTTATTCATATTTCTGAAATGTATGGGCCTCCTTACCCATTTATTCATCTCCTAAGTGAAATCAGCAAAAATCAATATTCCAGTTAGCTGCATGCTAATTTTGGAATATTACATGAAAAATGATGAAATATGGAATATTAATTTAATAGGAATACGAGAAACTATCTTATCAGAAAAATGGCCGCATGAGGACTGGATAGTTCAGGGGTTGGAAGGCATAATCCTTCAACAGTTAAATCTAAAGGAAGAAATGCTTGCCCCATCTTCCTGGAAACAAAGATCAGCTGGATATACCATAAGAAATGTTTTTGTCAGGCCCTGGTTAGGTTTTATTAAACTGAAATATGGTGGGGCTTCAAAAGGAAACCCTGGTCAAGCAGGAGCTGGAGGCATATTTAGAGATTTTACAGGGACAATTTTAAGGATTTTTGCCATTGATCTTGGCTATGCAACTAGTAACGAAGCCGAACTTTTAGCTGTTAAATTAGGCCTTGAAATTGCGCATCGTGAACATTATAATAGATTAGAAATAGAGGGGGATTCTGCAATGGCTACTGGTATACTCAAAAAGCTTCAACAGGGGGCTAATTGGGAACAAATTAGCAAGAGTTGGCGAACAACAAGATTAGTTCAGGAAATTAAGTGACTATTGGGAGCAATTGAATATGTTGTTCCTTCTCATGTGAGAAGAGAAGGTAATAAAGTGACGGATTGTTTGGAAAATTGGGCTTGCAACAATGTAGATCGTCTCCTCGATCGGCCATGGAGGCAGGAGTTGGAAGCAGATTTGAATGATCTATGGGGTATCGTAAAACAAGATGGGAACCCTGTAGGTTGGGACCATAACAACCCTCGATCGGGGTGGAGTACGATGACGAGGGGGCCAAGTGGTCACGCTGGCGAAAGGTTTATGCCGCGTATGGGGTTTGGACGACAACGTGGCCTTGGCATGCATATTATGGTAGAGGTGGGTCACCGAGGGAATGGATAGGACAACTCCCATCCAAGGTAATAAATTCCATTTACAACATGCAGTAAACAACTGGTAAATCCAGCGAGGTTGTCAGATGACCTTGGGGGAAAGTGCCGGAGGAATTTCCCGAGGCAAGTTAATAGTTGCGGTATGGTAAGTTTTTCATTATTTTGGTTTTCCTGCGAAGTTGATTACTGCTACACGTCCCCAGGAAGCCATTGCCGAAGACGTTGGGTGCCTCTGTGGGTAGCTTCTTGGTATGTATTATCCTTTTTCCTAGTTGTGCAAATGAAGATGGTACCCGAATTCCGTCGCATGTAGATTATAATCCTGGTGTTTTTAGAATTTTTGTATAAATGTGTTGCTCAGCTCTGGGATGTTTGTCATTGCTAGAGTTCTGTAAGGAGTGGAATTTTTTCATTGTATATTCTTCTCTCTTTTTCTGTTAGGAGCCTGGATGAAATTGCGTGTGACTCTATTCAGAATTTGGTGAGAATGCAGGATAATTATAAGCTGAGAATGTAGGACAATTATAAGACTGTTTGGGTGGGTACTGTGGCGCAATTTATTGAGAGCACTATTTATGTTAGTAGGCTATTGAATAGGGCATTCTGTTGCTTTTCGTCTAACGGTTTACCAATTTCATGGGTTGGTAGAATTCTGGAATTGGGCATGGTTCGCTGTCTTTGCTTTTCATTTTGGCCTTGGTTTCTTGCTAGTAATTTAATGATTCGGCTTTGGGTTGATGAGGGCTCTGAGTGGAAGAGGGTTTTCTGTGGGTTTAATTTTTCGGTTGTTCCAGTTTTGTGGAGTTGTACATCTGGGTTTCTTTGTTTCGTCTTGATGTTTTTGTTTCTGGTAAATTTTGTTGGTGTTGCTAGTAGAATGGTTAAGGGGAAGGGTACGCCTGTCTACTTACCAAATTTTTTTAATTCCAGTTTTCTAATATGTATTTTTTGTGGAACTGTTTCTAAGGTTGATGGAATCAGGAGTGCTTCTCATTACTTCTAATAAGATGGTGAAGAAAACCAGAGGTAGGAAGCCTAATGGCGGTAAAGGCAAATAGCCTATATCTCCTCCGCCAGCAAAGAGAGGTAGGAAGTCAACAAAAGAACTCATGGAGCTGCTAATTCAAACCTTTGCAGAAGACATTCCCTGTTCTATTAAATCTCGTATTTATGGATGGGAAACAGAAGTCATAAACAATATGGATGAAGAGGATGATTTGGAATTAGAAGATCTGCATAATCTCATTGGAGATCCATGGCATACCCGTGGGCGTATTTCTTTGTTCCAACACTCAATTCGAACTTATTGGTTGATAAAATGTTTGTTGGCAAAAGCTGTTATGTCAACTCAGGAAATAGGTGATTCAAAGTTAGGGTCCACCATAGCAGACATAAACATAAATATTCAGGAAATCAACCTCCGTCAATTGCATCAGTATGCTAGACTCGGTAAAATGGAGAAGGATATAAAATCTTTGCAGCAGGTTGAAATCCTTGGTTCCAGCGCCAAAGACCCTGCCCCGGTGGAGTCAGAAGATGATTAGAGATATTAATTCTTCCTTTTTTAGCGGCTAGCTTTACTTTCTGTAAATGTTATTATTACCAGACTTTGATATTAATTATCTTCAAACTATGTATAGGCTATTAAGGTTGTTTATGTTTTGGTTGGCATACATTTCACTTAGATGGCCAACAGACCTAGTTTCCTTCGGGTGGGTTGAGGTCTAATTTTTGTATCTATGTTGCCCGGATTTTAAATTAATAGAAAATGGGAAGAATCTACTAAGCTTTAAAAAAAAAAAAATCATTGAAATACAACGAGACTTCTTTTTCTACATTCAATTTATTTAAAAACAAAAAGTTTGTATGGAATAATAATTTTATCTCAATTTATTTTAATTATTAATTGATTTTCTATTTTATTTTATGTAATTTGATTAAATCAATATGTCTACATAACGGTGCACCACAACACACTAAATTTATTCCATAATAAACTAGAGAGCATATAATTGAAAAGTGAATTAGAAAAAAAAGGATGATAAATAAAGTGTGGGTTCTTACAATAGCCTACCAACCACACAATCCCCTACCAACCACATACATTAGCGTCACATGCACACATGACCACATATACAGACTCCAATTAGAGTTGGAATTTGGATTCCTCCTACCTTTTTGATTTTTATACTTCACGTCGAGGAACCAACCACACAATCACCTACCAACCACATAAGCGTCACACATAAGCATGAACACATATAGACTCCAATCAGAGTTCGAATTTGGATTGCTCTTTACCTGTCAAAACTTTTGGATTTTTTTACTTCCAGTCGAGGAAGTATAGTTTAAAATTTTGCAGAAGTATAAGTTTAAAATTTTTCCCTTCAACAAAAGTTATGATAATAAATTAACCTTCAATCTTTTTCCCTTCAATAATACTAATAGTTATTTAAAAAAAATCACATCTATAAAAAAACAAAATAACAACAATACATAAATGGCTTATTGAATCCTGAATTTTATTTTTTCTTTATAATTAATAATGATAACATATTTTCTATTTTGAAATCTATTTTTTATTCTAAATTTTTTCAATAATTGAATTAACAATCAAGTTAATATTAAAATCAATTGTCAAAGATTAAAAGTACTTGATTGTAAGTTTTTTTCAAATAAATTATACATGGTCAACCATACAATAAGGCATACATTGTTAATCATGTTATAATTTTAAACTTAAACAAATTAGAAGAATGACTATTTGATTTTAAATTAAAAAACCCCTTTGACTAAGA
>JAXQQM020059387.1:0-40938 GCA_034641835.2 Pinus albicaulis
GTTCACTAATCCATAAGGAAAACAACAACAAGATTTACCTTCATCTTCTCAGCCTCCCATTCCTCCTTCACCATCACACCCCACTACACATCCATCACCATCTACTCACATTCCATCACCTAATGATGACTCTTCCACCTCACCATCTACTCACATTCCTTCACCTAAGGATAATGAACCATCTTCACCACTTTCTCGAAATTCCTCACCTTAAGCTCATGATACTAGTGCATCTAACAAAGAGGGAGATGACAATGAAAAATTAGACAGTGAGGGAAGTGAGGCTAATGTCAGTGAAGAAGAAAGAAAAGAAGAGGATATCGGTGAAGAAGATGTCAATGATGCAAACAATAGTGAAGAGAAAGGAAATGAGGAGGCAAATATAAATGAGGTAGAAGAAGGTGGTGAAGAAGGCAATAGGTTAGAAAGACAAGATATCAGTGAGGCAAATGTAAATGAAGAAGATGCCAATGAGTCTAAAAACAGTGAAACACATAGCATTGAGGAAAAGAGCCATGAAGAAAGCAACAAGGAAAAGGGAAATGATATCAGTGAGTATAGTGTCACTGATAAAACAAAGAGAATTGAAGCAGAAGGCAGTGATGATGTTGGCACTAATGATGATAGTGGGTCAAAAGGCCATGATAGCAATGATGATACAAATGAATATGGCAGCCATGAAAGCAACTGTGCTGATAAGATCCATGGGGACAGTGAGGATACCAATGATGATTTCACTCATGATGGCAGAAGTAGTGAAGACACTAAAATGGTGGACATTGAGCCCTTTTCTTTGACCTGCCAAAGGGGAAATAGGCATGTGTTTGCTACCCTCAAGGGGCAAGGGTCCATGCCTTCCACATCAACCAAGAAGCTTGATAAAGTTAAGGAAAAGGTCATGGATGAAAAAGAAGAAGACTAGCATGAGACTAAACAAGAATTTGAACTCATTCATGTTGACAATGATGATGAAAATGAGGCAAGGATCTCAAACATGTGGCTCCAAAGCAAGGATGCTCAAATTAGGGATTCACAAGCCAATATAGGCAGGGCTAATAATGCCATCCATTATTATGAGGTTGAAAACAAGAAGCTAGAGGCACAAAAGGAAATCTATGAGGTCAAAGCCATCAGAGCTCAGAAAGAAGCTGCAAAAGTCAAGGCTAAGCTAGATGAGGCCTTGGATAGATATGGGAACACTGATGAAGAGGAAGAACAACTTCCTAGGAGGAGGCCAAGGACAATTGGCTTAAAGAAGGCCTTAGCCAAGGAGAGAGAGAAAGAGGCAGCCTTGGTAGAGTAGCTCACTCCAAGTGAGCTGCTTTCCATGGAGATTGACTATGATCGGGAACCTTGGATTGAGAGGGAAAACATGCACTTAGAGGGTCTGTTGGAGAAGGCAAGAGGGACCTAGACCTCCAAAAGAAGATGGCAAGGCATTATGCCTTAAGAAACAAGATTGCAAGGGCCAAGCTCAAAAGAGCCCTTACAAATATTCAAGCCCTCAAGAAGGAAAAAGGAAAAGAAAACCTTAAAATCCTTGCTAATGCATCCCTACATGTATCCCAAACATAATTAGCAAGACAAATTCAAATATTCGCATCTTTTCGCAAATTTTGGTTTTTAACTATTTTGAAGGGCCAAAGGCGCAGCGCCACTAGTGTTGTGCTTTTTTTTGGGACACTCTTTTGAGGAATGGCTTACGTTTTTGGAATCCTTAGGCCAAGGACATCATCCAGAAAACATTTCAGATCATTTGGAGTAGAATTGGTACTCCAAAAGTGCCAAAAAAACCCAAATAATCACCTTTCTGCCCTATTTTCAGAGCTGGAGCTGCACCTTGAGCAGTCTTGGGAGATTTATTTTTTGAGCTAGAAAATGGACACCAAATGAAAAAAAAAAGCATATTTGGAAACAAGACTGGACAAGCTTTCTAATGAGCTATCATGGATCTCATTTCGACACATGGAAGGCCTCCAAATCATGGTCACAAAACAGGTAATTGTTCTGGTGCAAGCACTGTGCCCTTGGCCTTGGCACTGCGCCCTTGCCTGCAAAGTCAACAAAAGACACAAATTTATTGAAAAAAGAAATGTTTGAGGAATTTTAAGGAAAATCACTCCTATTTAGCTCAGAATTTATGTTTGAAGTTATTTTTCATTCATTAAGTTAGATATTTTGTGCCTTGGGCCTTGCATGATCTCTTTGGACAAAAATGGCATTTATGATGTATTAATGACATTTTGGAAACCCTAGTTAGGGTTTTGGTCCTCCTTTGCTAGTTAAATATTTCATTGAGGCCTCATTGTAAATGTTGGTTGTTTTTTGAGCTTTATATGATCTAGACTTTGATTTTGTTAAAGAAATTGGCTTTGGTGTGTTGCGATGGTTTTGGATGGAGCATCAATGGATCAAGCACATTCCTAGGATTCATGAGCTCTATTAGATGGTGATGTTATTCCACTCGTGTATTTGTTTACTTCATTTTTCATTATGTTCATGGTTTCTTTGATCTTTGGACATAAACTTTAGAGTAGGATATGCTTTCTTGGCACCCTAGTTTTGTCTGCATCCTATTATCTCTATGTTTTCTTCCTTGAAGTTTAATTAAAGAATCCTTAAATGCTCTTTTATTTAACTGAAATGTTATGTTAAATGCTCTATTTTTTTTTAAAGTAATTTTTAGAGAATTCTTAGCTGCTCTCTAGATTTACTTATTTGTTGTTTTGAGGTCTATTTAGCAAAAGTATGGTTGAATAATCCTTCATTTATCTTCGAGTTTTACTATGCTATCATCCTAAAATCTTTTCTTGTTTCTAGTATGTTGAAGGATCCTTAGTTTCCCTTTTAACCTACTGCACCCACAACTTGATGTTAAATTCACACTCACTAAACCTACTTAGATCCATTTGGCCTTGTTAACTTGCCCTGTGAAACACCCTCGACCCCTTGTTGTACTTTTCAAGACCTTTGCAGACTCCATAGCCCAATGGATTTATTTTATCTTACTCTACCTATTCTCCTTGAAAACCTATCCAACCAAAAAAACAAACAAACAAAACCTAATCCTTATAACTAGCCTGAAATCAAAACCCTAAAATCATACAAGTTACATCCTTTACACAAACATAGAGAGAGCCCTTCTTGAGTCTAGGAAGGCTAGGTCCTAGGACTCCAAAGACTAGTTTGATGTTGCCCTTGTTCATTTGGTCTGTCGACAAATTACAAAGGACCTAACATAATAGCGATCACGGTGGGACTGCGAGTCATTAACATTCTAAGAAATTGTGCAGGAACTCTCAAACCCCTGTCAAACTTAGAAAATCAAGTGTTAGCCAAGAGTAGTATCTAATTGATTCACCATACTAGAAAAATGATGACTCAACTGGAGAACACCCATTCAAAATCTTAGTGTTACATAAATAAACTTAGAAAACCCAAAACATCTCTAGATTGGTTTTTAAATTGTTGATGGTGGAAAAAAAGCAAACCCCCACCTGGTGACTCCACTGGCCTCTAGTAGGCCTACTAACTCCACTAGTTCTCATATATTCCTCTGGGATTGTGTCAATCAGTCCTAGTATTTTAAATCCTAGTCACACACTGTGTGAGTTCAGTAATTATTAAGAGAGGTCTGTCTTTTAAAAATGAGTCATAAAATTTCAGCCTCTCTATGATTGGGTCTAAAATATGGCTTCACAAAGTCTCAACACCAGATCTCACGCTGACCCAAACCCTCCTACCATAGTTGATTACCTAGAAAATATATTGTGGAAAATTTTTAGGACTGAAGATTCAACTACTGTTAGGACCATTCACAAAGCAATTTCTGTCACTGAAAACCTCACAGCCTTGCAAGATCCCCAATTTGACTTACACCATAGAGAAAACCTAGTCAGAACCAAATCTCAAAGTGGGATAGACCATACAGACCTTGAACCCATAGATTTACAGCAAAGTCCTAGTAGAGAAGCCTCTCCTTCCACTCCTCCTAATTTTCAGCTTCTCCAAAACTTTGGCTCCTTTCATTCCAAATCTACTCAATCTCATTTTGTTGGTCCAAGTACATCTACCACACCCACTCATACATCCATTGTGCAAACCACTCCACTTAATCCTCCACCTCCACTCATAAACCCTCCTCTTGTAAATCCTCCTTGGATTCCATTACCTCCCATCATGGCAGCATGGTATTCCCCCCTGGTGCTACCACAACCTTTACTACCTATGCCCCAAGACTAACAATCTAAAATACCTCACTTTACTGGACCCCACTGTACAGCTTCCCAACAACATGTAGACAAAATTAATGATGCTTTTGACTAATAAGAAATAGAAGAGGAGACCATAAAAATGAGAATGTTTGCCCAAATTCTAGGAGGAGAAGCAAAGAAATGGTTCAAGAACTTAACTCCTAAAAACATACATGACCTCCCTTCCCTTTATCAAACATTCATAAACAAGTGGGAGATTAAGAAAAATGCTCTTAAAATCCTCTCATAGTTTAATAATCTTAAGATAAATGTTGGGGAAAGTGTCCAAGACTTCTGCACTACATTCAATAGTGTATACAATGCACTCCCACCTCACATGAAACCCCCACAAGGCCTAGCCTTAGTAAAATTTTCAGAGGGCTTTGATCTAGACATGGCCTACCAATTGAGAGAAAGAGATACCCTAACCCTAGAAGACATGCAAAGGGGAGCTGTGAGTGCAGAAGCCAATCTAATTGAGAAGAGGGCTAGGATGAGGACATAAGATAAAGTTACATACAAAGAGGAAACTATGGCCTCCACATCTGATGCTAAAATTGAAAGCCTAGTTAGGACAATGGAGAGAATCAATTTGAATGAGAGAGCACCCTCTAGGGAAAACCAAGCGAATCACCAAAACAAAAATAGAAATTAAAAATTCGGGAAAGAGACTTGTTTGTGCTCAACCTAGTCTCCTAAATTGAGTTCATTTAATTGTCAACTAGGGTTGGTAAACTGCTGAAGTGAAGTGCATTGTATGTGCCTAGGTGTTTGTTTCTTAATGCGTTGTGTTTAGTGTTTTATGATGTTTTTGGTCTTTTATGATGATTTATGATGTTTTTGGTCTTTTGATGGTTTTTATGTTCACAAGGAAAATGACTAGAAAGCTAGTGGAAAGAAGCTACTGGTTAAAAACAGAGTGAAGCCTAATTGGTTGATGACAAATGACAAATGCAAATGAAAATACTGAAACAGAATCAAACCTAAACTATGACTAAGCAGAATACCAAGTTTGATAATGACTTCAAGAAAATGAATCAAAACATAAACTTAACTTGTCCAATTCTTTCATCAAAGGTATTTTGGGAGAGCTTGAGAAATGGTCAGCTAAGTATACAAATTCTCCTAACTAAAAAATTAAACAACCAGCTTATAATGATGCAACATTTTATCCATGATTAAAGATTTGTTGAAACATATTTGGAGGAAAACATTGGTATCATCATAAGATCTCTACTCTAAGACTAGTTCCTAACTCTATTCTGCAACTTAGTTTAACATCACTAAACCTTACTCAAGAGTTATAGATTTATTTTTAAAGTAGTCTTTTGAGAAGAGGCTTTGTTTATGAATTGGTAAAGAAGTTGCAAAAGTACTTCAGGCCTTGAAATGATATTGTCTTCTGTTCATATGGTTATGAATCAATTATATATTTGGAACAAGAAGAGGTTTTGTAAATAATGAAGGCCGTATTGTTAAGTTTAACAACTAATGTAATCTAATATGCAGTGGATGACAACTAATTGTGGAGTGAAAATGCAATGAGTTAAGCTAAAACTGAATTTAAGATGTCACTAGTCTAAAACAGTGCTGAACTAACAAGTCATTATCAAACTTAAAACAAAATAACAGAGCATGAATTGAATGCAATTTGACTCCGGAGTACCCTAACTAAGTTATCATGCATTAATCTATGGGATTCTACAACTTGTTTTGTCCATCATGATTGGTATTTTGGAAGAGCTTCTTAGAACAATCCTGGCTGTACAATTCAGTGCAAATGCAAACATAAAGACTGAAAGCAATTTAAAAACTAAGACATCACAGCTATCTCCTACCCATCATTATGATATTTTGGAAGAGCGTTTTAAGAGTAAGATCATCTATGCTACTTAGTGCAAACAAACAACTGAAACATTCAGTATCACAGTCATGCCTTAGACATCATAAGGATTTTTTGGAAGAGTTTGCTTAGTATAAGTTCAACTGTGATAGTGAACAAAAGAAATTACAATTAAATCCTACAACACTATAGCCATTTCCCATTCATTATCATGATCTTTTGGAAGAGTTTCTTCTTTTGGAAGAGTGCTTAGAACAAGTATAACTATAGTGGCTAATGAAATTAACTACGAACTCAAACTTCAAAAAACGTAAAAACAACTAAGATACTTATCTAAATTATGAAAGTAAAGCCGTGCAGGAGGCAGGGGCCCTCTACCACCAGACGGAATCTAACTCCAAATCAACTCAACGCGTTCAAAGCAATGATGTCCTCTTCATTAAAGTAGAAATAACTTGAAACAGAGTATTCTTCGTTTTCAGAAATATAGCATGAAATCTAAGCAAAATCTAGCCTATCTCTCGGTTTCCCAAGTGTTTTTATAACAATTTTACATAACAGAACTTGCAACAATACAGGGATCCTTGTATTTCCTTATCAAAATCACATTAGGACTCTGAAGATGGCAACGTAAAGAGAAAAAGGACATCTGGACTAAGACAGTCCTATTAGAAGTCTGCTTCCTTAAATGAGTTCCCACGTACCAAACTCACGTCCAGAATTCAGTTCTTCCTTCATGGTGAGCAACGAATGATGTGGACATGACGTGGAATATACCCATATGTGATTTTTCTTGAGAGGACACCTGGAACATGCCTGAATGTGAAGACAGCTGCAAAATTTCCGGTTAGCTACGGAATGTCTGCATTCTGTAGCCAGTTTGCATTATAATGACAAAATCACAAAACTTAGCAAGTTAGCCATGTTTAATCATTCTAAAAGTAATTTTAACTAATTTCATTGATCAATTGGGCCTGGGATATCAATGGTCAAAGGAAAATGAGGTGAAGTAAGGTGAAAGAAAGCACAATCTTGGGGCTCAACATACCCCCACTGCTGTCTTCTTGCATGTCCTCATGCAATTTATTCCATAAACTCAAAGACTTCTGCAAAAACATCTAATCCTCTCCTTCTTCTTTGCCTGGAAGCTAAAGGTCTTCTGGGTTTTCTGATGACAAGTTTGAACCTTAAGTTGATAAGTGCCCTGATTAGCTTCTTGTTCCTCTTTTTCAACTTTTCATTAGCCTTTTCCACTTTGTCCATTTGTAGAGATAAGGTTGAGTTCATACTGTTTTTGAGTTTGACTTGTTCCTTTAGAATATCATTCTCATTTTTTATGTGTCTATTAAGTATTTCCAGCTCATACCTATCCCTTCTTAACACATCTATTTCGGACAGTGGAGGACTAGGGGTTCTATCTCTACTCTCTGAAGCTTTCCTTTCCAATGTTTCAACATAGTCATAAAATTCTTGCTGAGCAGGGTCAATTTCATGGGTTTCTTCATTAAAATCTTCTTCAACATCTTCAATAGATGTTTCCTCATCTTCTATATTTATCACCCCTGTTTGTTTGATCTGTGTTTTCCTTAGTTTCCCCCTGAGTCTATGGCTTCTTCTTGGCTGGGATGATCCCTCTCCTTTTTCTGTGGCATATTTTCTGATTACCCTCTCTTTCTTAAGTTGTCTCTTAATCTGAGTCAACTTCTCAGAGATTATTTCTTCACTACTTTCCTGTACTGTTTTTTCAATTTCAATTTTAGAGGCTCTCCATTTTCTGCTTCTCCTTGTAGGCTGATGTTCAGGTGAGGGCTCTTTTGGCTCTTCAAAATGATTTCTTATCAAGAAATTATCCCAAGTATCATTGGTTTTGGCTAAATGGTGTTCAATTAAAATCTTAACCAAGCCATGATGGTATAGAGTTGTCTCTAAGAATTGGACCCTTCTTTGAACACAAGAAGCCATCTTTTTCAAACTTTGAAGCAAGAAATAGGGTAAGTTTAACTCTTCCTCCAGAAAATGCATTATCAGTCTAATGTGGTAAACATAAAATGTGCCATATCTACCTTCACATGTGATAAATTTTTGCAGAATAAGCAATATATTTCTCCATTTATTTTTTAATGCAGAACTTGGAATTCCCTTCTTAAACACAGTGACATCCATACCTGGTGATTTTAGAATTTGCTTCCATGATTCATTATGGAATTCTCTGTTTTTGAACCATCTTTCTCCATTTCTAAGAAATCTTGTTGCTTCTGCAATGAAAACCTCAGTGACAGTGAATTTAACATCTCCCACTTCAACCTCAGCTCCTTTAAATGACCTTGCAAATGTTTTAGTGACTTCTTTGTGGAAGCCATTAAATTTCTCAAGAAATTGTAGCCATCCTACCCGTTGCAACATTTCTCTACTTTGAGGGTATCCTTCCAGGTATTTTGTATCCACTGGTTCAGTTCTTACAATGAGGCCCATAATTCTTTCTTCAATCTTCAGATTAATACTCTTTCTGCCCATGGAAACAATAACTTCAACCTTCAAACTGATATACTTCTGGTTCACGGTGACAATGGCTTCAATATTCAAACTGATATACCTCTGGTTGACAGTGACAATAGCTTCAAATTCCACACTGATATACCTCTGTTTCTCGGTGACAATGGCTTCAAATTCCACACTGATATATCTCTGCGTTTACGGTGATAATGCCTCAATCTCTGCTCACGGTGACAGTGCTTCAGTCTCTGCTCACGGTGATAATGCTTCAATCTCTGCTCATGGTGATAGTGGTTTGATATTTCAAATTGATATACCTTTGCTCACGGTGATAGGGATATCTCTGTTTTGTGGAATGAAATGATGAAGGGCTGGCTACGAAATGGAGTGATGGAGGTAGTTACGGAATGAGTTAATGAAGTGAGGTGAAGAAAACAAATTAATGAGTGAAAATACTGCGGAGATTTTTACAACGGAAAAAAAATCATCATTAAATGATTTGGCTGGGTGATGTGAGGAAATCAAACACTTCAGCCTTTTTAACCGCTTAAATGATGGTCGGGTATAGAATTTGAAATGAGAAATTTTTATCCAAAGTTTGTGGAGGGTATATTGGACATGATCAATAAAAATAATCAAAACAACTTTTTCGAATGATTCATAACTAAAACTATGCTAAAGTTTATGATATGCCATTATAATCAAAACTTGTTACCTTTTCTTTTCATTTGCTTTTTGTGGTCTTTGTCTTCTTTGTTCTCCTTTTGAAGAGTCTTCATAATCCTTCTTGATTCTTCTTATTCATGGATATACTGGATCATCTTGTTGCAATTCAATTGTCTGTTGATTAGTGCCTTCAGGATCTGTAGCTACGGAATGACTGTCTGGCTGCGGAAAGTCTGATCAGCTGCAGAATGTCTGTTTATCTGCAGAATGTACCTGTACAGAATTTTAATCATGGAATGGAGTGGTTTGGAATATAAGTGAAATGTTATATGGCATGAATGAAGATGGATGATGAGACATGATATGTATGAAGTGGATGATGAAATGGAATGGATTCAATTTATGAAATGGAGTGGAAGAATATAAGAAATGGCCTGCAATCCATGACATGTGTTATTCATTTGCAGCAAGACATCAAACTTTAAATTTTGACATGGAAATGAGGTGAATGAAGTATGGAATGAGATGAATGATATATGGAATGAAGTGAAGTATGAATGAATGAATGAAATGGAGTATGGATGGATAAGTGAATGGAATGAAATGAAATGAAATGGATCATAAGTACAATGGATCTGAACTTATGATTTTGTAACAGCTGCTTGCAAAAACAAAATGGGAAAAGTTAGAGTGTCAGAAAGACTCTGATTTTCACCCTATCTTTTCTGTATAAACATGCCAATCAATGATTGGTTTTCATGTTTATACCTTATTTTTATTTTTTTTTATTTTTTTTTATTTTTTTATTTTATTTTTATTTTTTTATTTTTTTTCGAAAGAAATGCTTCAGAAAATTCAATCAAGTTGATGAAGAAGAAAGATTCTTCTTCATTAACTTCACATCACTGTTTTCCTAGAACTTCTTGACAAATTCTTCTCTTGAGAGTGGTTTGTGATACATCTTCAATCTATGACCATTCACAAGAAAAGTGACCTCTTCTTCATCTATTGTCCTGATTTTTACTGCTCCATTGTCAAAAATTTCAACAATTTCATATTGCCCAAGCCAATGTGTTTGAAATTTACCTTGAAAATCCTTGAATTTTGAATCAAACAAGAGAGCCCAATCACCTTCTTTGAATTTCTTCTCTTTGATGTACTTGTCATGCCATCTAGTCCTTTGTTGTTGGACTAGACTTGTTTTCTAAACTGCATCTTGTCTGATCTCATCCAATTCATTAATCTGCTCCAGTCTATGCTTTTGTGCCTCCGTTAAATCAAGTCCTAGCTGAACTGCCATTTTGAAAGTTTGAATCTAGAACTCTATGGGGAACAAAACTTGCTTTCCATAAACAAGTTCATAAGGAGTATGGCCCGTTGTGTTTCTCCATGTAGTTCTATAGGCCCACAAGGCTTCAAGAAGCCTATCTACCCAATCTCTTCTATGTAAATGAACAGTCTTTGTTAGGATTCCTTCAATGACCTTATTAGTAGATTCCACTTGACCATTTGCTTGTGGATGATAAGGAGTAGATTTTCTATGCCTGATTTTGTATCTCTCCATCATTTGTTCCACTAGCCTTGATGTAAATTGAGCTCCTTGATCTGTAACAATTTCCCTTGGGACACCAAAACGAGTAAAAATATCCTCAAAAAGAAAAGTAACCACAGATGATTCATTAGCAACAAGTAATGGTTTAGCTTCTACCCACTTAGTAACATAATCAGTGCAAACTAATATATATTTCTTTTGTCTTGATGGAGGACTAATAGGTCCTACAAAATCCAAAGCCCATTTTTCAAAAGGTTCAATATGTACCCGAGGTTGTAATGGCATCTCACCTGAAGGAGAAGGTTTCCCTACCCTTTGGCAACTGTCACACCTTTTGACATACTCCTTAGCATCTTTAAACAAGGATGGCCAATAATATCCTAAATTAAGGATCTTATAGGCTGTCCTCTTATCAGCAAAGTGTCCGCCACAAGGTTCATCATGACATGCTTTGAGAATCTCATGCATCTCATCTTCACGAACACACCTTCTAATGATCAAATCTGGACCTGTCTTGTACAACTCATTAGCAACCCATGAATATTTTGCACTATCACAAATGATTTTTCTTTTATCCCTTGCATTCATAATTGAAGGAAATTTTCCCGAAACTAAATAATTAGCAATATCAGCAAACCATGGAGTTTGAGTAGAGATTGCAAAAAGATATTCATCAGGAAATTGATCTTCAACTGGAGTGTCATCTTTGATATTTTGGAGTCTAGATAGGAAATCAGCTACCGTGTTTTGTTTTCCAGGCCTATCTAGAATGGTAATGTTGAATTATTGTAAAAGCAATAACCATCTTATGACTCTGCCATTAGTAATTGATTTGTTCATTAGATATCTAATTGCAGAGTGATCTGTGTGAACAAAAGTTTCATAGCCTGTTATATAGTGTCTGAATTTGTTTATGGCATGAACAACAGCTAAAAACTCTTTTTCAGTTATAGTATAATTTAACTCTGAAGGAGTCAAATTTTTACTTGTATAATAGATGGCATAAGGAATCAAGTCTTTTTGTCCCAATACTGCTCCTAGAGCTATATCTGAGGCATCTGTTGAAATATGAAAAGGTAACTTCCAGTTAGGTCCCCTTAAAATAGGTGCTTCAAAAATTTTTGTTTTCAGGGTCTCAAAGGCTAATTGGCAATCAGGATTCCACTTGAATTCACAGTCCTTGGTAAGCAATTTGAAAAGTGGAGATGCTATCTTGGTGAAGTTTTCTATAAACCTTCGATAATATCCTGTAAATCCTAGAAAACTCCTAACATCTTTTTGACAACTTGGAATAGATAAGTTAGATATGACTTCAACTTTTGACTCATCAACTCTAATCCCATCCCCTGAAATGTGATGCCCTAAAACAATACCTTCAGTAAACATCATGAAACATTTTTCATGACTAAGTGAAGGTTTTGCTTCTTGACATCTCTTTAAGACTTTTTCCAAGTTTTCTAAAGCTTCTTCAAAAATGTTTCCATAAACTGTGAAATCATCCATGTATACCTCTACACAATCATGTATTAGATCTGAAAAAATTCCTAAGATCGCCTTTAAACTTTAATGTTGGGCAGTTCATTGCCTAATCCAAATGGGAAATGATTGGTAAGCATAGGTACCTACAGACAGGGTAAATGTATTTGTTGATCTTCAAAAGTACTTGGATTTGATTGTAACTACTAAAAACCCATCTAGAATGAGTAAGTTACTTTTTCTTTGAAGCAATGTATCTAACACTTGATCTATGAAAGGTAAGGGAAAATGGTCTTTAAGAATAGTTTTAAGTTTTAGTTCCGTGAGTCAATACATACCCTCCATTTACCATTTTTCTTCTTTGCACAATTACCATAGGAGAAACCCACCCATCATCTGAATGAGGACAGTCATTTAATGTCTTTTCAATTCTTCTTTAACAATTTCCCTAAGATTTGGATTCATCCGTCTTTGAGGTTGTCTGATTGGTTTGCAATTTTCCTCTATATAGATGTGATGAGTGCAAGTCTTGGGGCTTATCCCTTTCATGTCATTGTACTCCCATGCATATGCAGAAGAGTGTCCCTGTAATACTTTGACTAACTTTTCTTGTTGAGATTTCTCTAGGTTCTTATTTATGTTCAAAGTTTTGCCTGGAAAGATCTCACTTGTAGAGCTGCCAAATTTATCCATAGAATGAAGAGACATCTGCCTTGATGACAAAAACTCAATATTGGATCCCTCTTGAAATGATTCATGTTTGTGTTCTCGAGAGGATTCAAAGTTTTCTAGAGTATTCAGAATTTGATTATCTTCACTAATTTCTGAAATTGTGAAGAGAGGTTGTAAATCTTCTTCATCCTCTATCCATTGAGTGTCATCTAGATCTGTAATTGTCCTAGCTGGAGGATATAAAGTGAATTTCTTAGTTGAACTACCATTAGAGATATACATATCACCAGATCTACAACTAATAAAAGCATCAGCTGTAGCCAACCAAGGTCTTCCTAATATAACAGGATGGCCTCCTAGATTATTCTTAGGAGTTAGGATCATGAAATCCACAGGGTACTCCTAAGAATCTAGGGACACTGGAATGTCTTCTATTACCCCATCAGGTTTGATCACAGATCTGTCTGCTAATTGTAATAATGTGGGTGTAAAGAGAAGATTAGGAAGTTTCAGTTTATCCATGATTTTTCTACTCATGATATTGATTGCTGCTCCTAAATCAATGAGTGTGTTTGGGATCTCAATTCCATTGATGTGAATTTTGACAACTGGTTTCCGGGTCAAGATACTTTGGAATAGCACCTGTCACCATAGATATCTCATATTTTTTCCCGCCGCTTGAATTTTCTCGTTTCTCTTATTCTTCTCTTGTTTTCTTCATGCTCAACTCCTTTATTGTTTTAGCTAAAATTGGAATTTCCTTGATGGCTTGTAATAATGGAATTTTAATGCAAACATTTCTCAGCTCATCTAGGAAATCATAATTAGGCACCATAATTTGTTTTTCTACACCTCTATCAATTTGTAATATTTCTGGAAAGTGAGGTATAGAAGTAGATGTGGATGGTTTCTCTAATACAGGAGTTGAAATTATTGGATCTTTTTGCTTTAATTTTTCAGTGTTTGGGTCTTGAAAAGATGTGTCTCCCTCAAGACTTTTATTCACCCATAGAGAGTCTTCCTCAGAGTTATCTTGTTCTTGTATGATCACAGAAGGTTTCCTCTTTTCAAGTATTCTTCCAGACCTAATTTGAACATCACTAAGGTCTAGAGGAGTAATTAAATAAGTTGGAAACTGTTGGCCTTCTATCATGTATGTGTTCTGAGGATTTTTATTATTGGGGTTTGGTATGGGTTGAGCAGGCAATTGATTTGATTTTTGAGGGAATGGTAATGAAAGTGGTTGGTTCTGATGATGTTGTTGAGGATTTTGTTGAAGATTTTGAGGAAAATTTTGTTGAGGATTTTGAGAATAAAAATGTGGATATGGTGGATAGGATGGTGGATACTGATAGTATGGGGAGTATCTTCCATAGGGACTTTGTGATCCTTGTGCCCAAGCTGGAGATTGATTTTGAAATTGAGGCCAAGTTTGCTGCCAAGAATTCCAAGGTGGAGGTTGGTTATACATTTGATCATGGAATCCTTGGGTTTGAGGTCCCTGCCAAGGCCTTCTAGATACAAAATTGAGAGACTCTGTGGAATTTGTAGGAGTTTCCTCTTGAAAGACAGCTTTGAGACTAGGAAGAGAAGGAAAATTCTTGGTATCATGTTTTTCAGAACAAATGACACAGGTCTCTACAAATTTTACATCCAATGGACATTCTCTCAAAGCATGTTTCTTTCTACATTTGGGACAAAAGATTGCCAAGGCATCAGATTCAACTTTTTGCTTGTTTTGTATCTTAAGGGTGTATATTTGTTCACTAAGACTCCCTAAGATGTCAGATTTAAAATCATCAAGCATATGTCCTATTTCTGATCTACTTACTGTCCCAAAAGCAGACTTACTTGCCCTTGCAAGAGCAGGATCTCTTGGACCTTTGACAGTTTTAGAATTCCCTCTTGAAAGGTTGATACATAACTCAGATATTTCAGGTAATGTGAGCTGTGATATATCCCCTTTTCCCATCATGTTAAGGATATCCAACCATTCATCCCTAATTGTTTTCAACAAAAGAGCTTTTAAGGTGTCTTGATCTAAGTTTTCCATTTTTTCTCTTTTGATGTTGTAATGAAATCTCTCCAACAAATATTCCAAGTTTTCATCTTCTTTTTGTAACATCTTAAACACTTATTCCTTATGATTGACCGGCATAAAATAATCCAAATACCTTTCCAGAAATTCTTGTTTCATGTCTTCCCATGTCCTAATAGAACTGTTGATCAAACTCATAAACCACTTCAATGCTGCTCCTTTCAATGTTGAAGGAAATAGTTTCATTTTTTGAGCATCTTGTAAGTAGTCATAAGTTCTACACAGAACTTCAAATTCAAATAGGAAGGTTTCAGGATCTTCAATTTTAAGTCCATAGAAGTTTGGAAGGACAGAGGGTGAAATGTTTTTCATGGTTGTATTGGTTTCTTCATCAATTATAGGGAACCCAAAAGAGCTTCCTATTTCTCTTCTACCTCTTCCTCCATCTACACCTCTACCTCCTTCTCCTCTACCTCTACCTCTACCCCCTCCAAATAATGTGTGTTCTCCATTAAAGACTCCTCCTCCTCCTTCTTCTGCCATGGTTAGTTCCTCTGTAGTAGTAGGAAAGTTTGTGTCCCTAACAGGAATCCTTGACTTTTCTTCTAAGATAGATTCAGTGGATGAAGTGGAAGGTCTTTCTAATGGAATATCTGATCTTAGGTCCTCTAGAAGTCCAGGATCAGTAATGGATGGAATGTGGGTCTGAGTTGAAGGTGTACTAGCTCTGGGTCTAGGTGAAACAAGTGGTGTTCTAGGAATCAAACTTCTGCTTCTGCTGCTTATAAATCTACCCCTTGAATCTCTCTCTCTACGCATATAATTGTTTTTTGGAGTTAAGAAACAAAGGTTACCTAGTTTTCACTTCCCCGGCAACGGTGCCAAAATGTTTGTGCTCAACCTAGTCTCCTAAATTGAGTTCATTTAATTGTCAACCAGGGTTGGTAAACTGCTGAAGTGAAGTGCACTGTATGTGCCTAGGTGTTTGTCTCTTAATGCATTGTGTTTAGTGTTTTATGATGTTTTTGGTCTTTTATGATGATTTATGATGTTTTTGGTATTTTGATGGTTTTTATGTTCACAAAGAAAATGACTAGAAAGATAGTGGAAAGAAGCTACTGGTTAAAAACAGAGTGAAGCCTAATTGGTTGATGACAAATGACAAATGAAAATGCAAATACTGAAACAGAATCAAACCTAAACTATGACTAAGCAGAATACAAAGCTTGATGAACATCTTCAAGAAATGAACTAAAACATAAAACTTAACTTGTCCAATTCTTTCATCAAAGGTATTTTTGGGGAGAGTTTTGAGAATGGTAGCTAAGTATACAATTCTCCTAACTAAAAATTAAACAACCAAATGATAATGACAACATTTTATCTCATGACAAAGATTTATTGAAACATATTTGGAGGAAAATATTTAAGATTGATTTCATAAGATTCTACTCTACACTAACTCCTAACCTGCTCTAACTTAGTTTAACATCACTAAACCTCTATCAAGAGTTATAAATTTCTTTTAAAGAATTTTAGAATATGTTTGTTTAAGAATTGGAAAGTAAGTTGAAATACTTGAAAATGCAAATGATATTGTCTTCTGTCACAATGGTTATAATCAATGATCAATCGTTAATATTACACAATAATCACTACCTCGGAATAGAGCTTGACGACCACAATCATAGAATGAAGATGACACCAATTGTGATCAAAATGCAATGAGTTAAGCTAAAACTGAACTTAAGATGCCACTAGTCTAAAATAGTGCTGAACTAACAAGCCATTATCAAACTCAAACAAAATAACAGAGCATGAGTTAAATGCAATTAGACTCCGGAGTATCCTAACTAAGTTATCATGTATTAATCTATGGGATTATACAGTCTGTTTTGTCCATCATGATTGGTATTTTGGAAGAGCTTCTTAGAACAATCCTGGCTGTACAATTTAGTGCAAATGCAAACATAAAGACTGAAAGCAATTTAAAAACTAAGACATCACAGCTATCTCCTACCCATCATTATGGTATTTTGGAAGGGCGTTTTAAGAGTAAGATCAGCTATGCTACTTAGTGCAAACAAAAAACTGAAACGTTCAGTATCACAGTCATGCCTTAGACATCATAAGGATTTTTTGGAAGAGTTTGCTTAGTATAAGTTCAACTGTGATAGTGAAAAAAAGAAATTACAATTAAATCCTACAACACTATAGCCATTTCCCATTCATTATCATGATCTTTTGGAAGAGTTTCTTCTTTTGGAAGAGTTCTTAGAACAAGTATAACTATAGTGGCTAATGAAATTAACTACGAACTCAAACTTCAAAAACGTAAAAACAACTAAGACACTTATCTAAATTACGAAAGTAAAGCCGTGCAGGAGGCAGGGGCCCTCTACCACCAGACGGAATCTAACTCCAAATCAACTCAACGCATTCAAAGCAATGTTGTCCTCTTCATTAAAGTAGAAATAACTTGAAACAGAGTATTCTTCGTTTTCAGAAATATAGCATGAAATCTAAGCAAAATCTAGCCTATCTCTCGGTTTCCCAAGTGTTTTTATAACAAATTTACATAACAGAACTTGCAACAATACAAGGATCCTTGTCTTTCCTTATCAAAATCACATTAGGACTCTGAAGATGGCAACGTAAAGAGAAAAAGGACATCTGGACTAAGACAGTCCTATTAGAAGTCTACTTCCTTAAATGAGTTCCCACGTACCAAAACCGCGTCCAGAATTTGGTTCTTCCTTCATGGTGAGCAACGAATGATGTGGACATGACGTGGAATATACCCATATGTGGTTTTTCTTGAGAGGACACCCAGAACATGCCTAAATGTGAAGACAGCTGCAGAATTTCTAGTTAGCTACGGAATGTCTGCATTCTGCAGCTAGTTCCGGTCAAAATGCATTACAATGACAAAAATCACAAAACTTAGCAAGTTAGCCATGTTAATCATTCTAAAAGTAATTTTAACTAATTTCATTGATCAATTGGGTCTAGGATAACAATGGAAAAAGGAAAATGAGGTAAAGTAAGATGAAATAAAGCACAATCTTGGGGCTCAACATACCCCCACTGCTATCTTCTTGCATGTCCTCATGCAATTTATTCCATAAACTCAGAGACTTCTGCAAGAACATCTAATCCTCTCCTTCTTCTTTGCCTGGAAGCTAAAGGTCTTCTGGGTTTTCTGATGACAAGTTTGAACCTTAAGTTGATAAGTGCCCTGATTAGCTTCTTGTTCCTCTTTTTCAACTTTTCATTAGCCTTTTCCACTTCGTCCATTTGTAGAGATAAGGTTGAGTTCATATTGGTTTTGATTTTGACTTGTTCCTTCAGAATATAATTCTCATTTTTGATGTGTTTATTAAGTATTTCCAGCTCATACCTATCCCTTCTTAACACATCTATTTCGGACAGTGGAGGACTAGGGGTTCTATCTCTACTCTCTGAAGCTTTCCTTTCCAATGTTTCAACATAGTCATAAACTTCTTGCTGAGTAGGGTCAATTTCAGGGGTTTCTTCATTAAAATCCTCTTCAACATCTTCTTCAATAGATGTTTCCTCATCTTCTATATTTATCACCCCTGTTTGTTTGATCTGAGTTTTCCTTAGTTTCCCCTTTAGTCTATGGCTTCTTCTTGGCTGGGAAGATCCCTCTCCTTTCTCTGTGGCAGATTTTCTGATTACCTTCTCTTTCTTAAGTTGTCTCTTAATTTGAGTCAACTTCTCTGAGATTATTTCCTCACTACTTTCCTGGACTGTTTTGTCAATTTCAATTTTAGAAGCTCTCCATTTTCTACTTCTCCTTGTAGGCTGTTGTTTAGGTGAGGGCTCTTTTGGCTCTTCAAAATGATTTCTTATCAAGAAATTATCCCAAGTATCATTTGTTTTGGCTAAATGGTGTTCAATTAAAATCTTAACCAAGCCATGATGGTATAGAGTTGTATCTAAGAATTGGACCCTTCTTTGAACACAAGAAGCCATATTTTTCAAACTTTGAAGCAAGAAATAGGGTAAGTTTAACTCTTCCTCCAGAAAATGCATTATCAGTCAATATGGTAAACATAAAATGTGCCATATCTACCTTCACATGTGATAATTTTTTGCAGAATAAGCAATATATTTCTCCATTTATTTTTCAATGCAGAACTTGGAATTCCCTTCTTAAACACAGTGACATCCATACCTGGTGATTTTAGAATTTGCTTCCATGATTCATTATGGAATTCTCTATTTTTGAACCATCTCTCTCCATTTCTAAGAAATCTTGTTGCTTCTGCAATGAAAACTTCAGTGACAATGAATTTAACATCTCCCACTTCAACCTTAGCTCCTTGAAATGACCTTGCAAATGTTTTAGTGACTTCTTTGTGGAAGCCATTAAATTTCTCAAGAAATTGTAGCCATCCTACCTGTTGCAACATTTCTTTACTTTGAGGGTATCCTTCCAGATATTTTGTACCCACTGGTTCAGTTCTTACAATGAAGCCCATAATTATTTCTTCAATATTCAGATTAATACTCTTTCTGCCCACGGAAACAATAACTTCAACCTTCAAACTGATATACTTCTGGTTCACGGTGACAATGGCTTCAATCTTCAAACTGATATACTTCTGATTCACGGTGACAATGGCTTCAATCTTCAAACTGATATACCTCTGGTTGACAGTGATAATAGCTTCAAATTCCACACTGATATACCTCTGTTTCTTGATGATAATGGCTTCAAATTCCACACTGATATATCTCTGCGTTTACGGTGATAATGCTTCAGTCTCTGCTCACGGTGACAATGCTTTAGTCTCTGTTCATGGTGATAATGCTTCAATCTTTGCTCACGGTGATAGTGTTTTGATATTTCAAATTGATATACCTCTGCTCACGGTGATAGGGATATCTCTGTTTTGCGGAATGAAATGATGAAGGGCTGGCTACGGAATGGAGTGATGGAGGTAGTTACGGAATGAGTTAATGAAGTGAGGTGAAGAAAACAAATTAATGAGTGAAAATACTGCGGAGATTTTTTTTTACGACGGAAAAGAAAATCATCATTGAATGATTTGGTTGGGTGACGTGAGGAAATCAAACACTTCAGCCTTTTTAACCGCTTAAATGATGGTCGGGTATAGAATTTGAAATGAGAGATTTTTATCCAAAGTTTGTGGAGGGTATATTGGACATGATCAATAAAAGTAATCAAAACAACTTTTTCGAATGATTCATAACTAAAACTATGCTAAAGTTTATGATATGCCATTATAATCAAAACTTGTTACCTTTGCTTTTCATTTGCTTTTTGTGGTCTTTGTCTTCTTTGTTCTCCTTTGGAAGTGTCTTCATAAACCTTCTTGATTCTTCTTTGAAGAGTCTTTCTTGGTTCTTTGAGGTTTTTGTTTGCGGCAAGGTTGTACTATTCTTCTAGGCTGAGTGGCTAAGTTTTCTTGTCTTCTTTTGCTCATATTGATCTTGCTACAAGGTAGCCTTATAAGATTTGGAGCATTTTTGAAGTTTTTGCTTGAAATTCAGTGTTGTTTGGCTTGGGGTTTTATAGTTTTGCTTGGTCTTTTTGAACTCTTCCCTTATAAAATTCAAAAGCTCAAAAAACATTTTTCTTTGTTGTTTGCTTTTGTTTCTGCATTTTTGTTTTCGTTTCTTTGTATCTTTTGAAGCTTTGTTGAGGTTTCTTGCCTTTGGATTTTGGCTTGATTTTGGAAAGGAGTTGTTATTGATTTCTTCCTCTTGTTTTTTAAGCATTTTTGGTGTCTTCATATTAAGAGTTCTTGATTTTGGGAACTAGCTTTCTGGACAACCAAAAAGAGATAAAACTGAAGGATATTTGGGAAATTTCACTCTGCTTTAGGAGATTTTGCATCTTAGAATTTGCATGCTTGTAGTGATTTGCATCAGGTGCACTTAAGCATTTAGTCATTTTCATAGTTTTTGTGAGTGTGAGTTTGTTATCTGAAAAGAAAAATACAATTTTTAATCTCATAGAACCTGTGTAGAAGTTGCTTTTCATCGAAAGACAATAACTGAATTTGCATGTAGTTTGGTTTTTATTAATTTCTTTCTGCGTCAAAACACCATAAGTTTCATTTCCGCATCCCTTTGACTTAACATAACAACCAATTAAAATAAGCGATTTAATTTAAAATCAACTAGAAAGTTTTCTAAGTGTCATACACCAACTAGCTAGGTTGTAGGGCCTTGGATTAGGTGAGTGGAGAGTTAACTCTCCAAGGCTGCTCAAACAAAGCATAGAAGTTGATTAATTGAGCGAAATCCAACTCCGTTAGGTGGACCGAGAAAGCTCTCCTCCAGAGAGTCAAGCGCGGGGGGAAGTGAAGGCTAAGAAGAGGGATACCCTCTCTCTGATTAGATGAATCTAACCTCAAGACCGTTTCGCCCGACTTCTGACACAGATTGGTGCCCATAGTTGCCACTCCTAGGTTCCACACAGGTGACTGCGGGGGGGAATACCCGTGGTAACTGAGGCATACGTCGCATCACTTTTAGCAGTACTTCTGGGGGGTGCCCTTGTGAAGCTTGGGTGCTTGAGCCGGCAAAGGATGTCGTTAGGAGGTCGGCGTAACTGTTTCTGATACCTTCGCTAGTAGGCCTGGGCTGTAATTATCCCAGACTGCTTTCTGGAGGTCCTATATTTCGCTTTCCTGTATTTTGGTGTCCGGTCCTCATCACTCGGAGCGGAAATACTTGAAGGTTGTTTGCTTGATTGTATCTCAGGGATTTTTCTTATAGTGAGTGCTCTTTTCTCCTAGCTTGCTTAGCTTTATATTTTTTGAGTCTAATTAAAATTTGTTAAAGTGGCTGATCAAGCGCCTCGTCGATCGAGGAGAATCCGGGGGTTATCTCCCGAGAGTCCAGAGCCTTCTTCGAGAAGGCATAGGAGTGATTTAGCAGGTGGTTACCACCCTGTGGCATCTGACGCAGTGGAGAGAGATCCTCCACAAAGGTCTGAAGGTTTCATAGCTGATTCTGGTGTCGGTTCTGAGAGGAGCATTCCGCTCACCTCGCGAGTTTTATTTCCTCGGGAAGAATATTTTCAAATTGAAGAAGTACCTGAACCTCCTTCGTCGGGTCCATCTCCTCTTCCTCCTAATTATCCATTCGTTGTCCAGTACATCGGACCTGAGTTTGAGAGACCAGAATATCTTCCGTATCATTCATACCTTTCGATGGCCACGACTAGGAACGCGGCTTCTGCCGTGAGTGCTGCAGGCATTCAGACTCCTGCTTCTGTTGAAGGAGGGGGCATTATTGCTTTATCTTCGATTGCTTCTAGTGCTGTTGTGTTTGGCTCTGGTTTCACCCAAGCACATGCTTCTCATTCTGGTCCCTTCTGTTCAGGGATGCCCACTAGTGGGAATCCCTCTTTTTCCTTTTCCGCTGCTGTAGTTGGATCTACACCCATGTCTTTCATGGCTAGTGGATCAACTTCTTTTCAGGGTTTCCCCTTTGGAACTGGGCACATTCCTAGTTCCAATCCTTCTTTAGGGTCCTTTCCGTTTACTTCTCAGACCCAGAGTTTCAATCCTTGGTCTGGAGGTCAGAATTCGACCACTTTTACAGGATGGAACCCTGTATTCACTACAGTGGGGGCAAGGAATCAGTTTTACGCTGGTCACCAAGGGAATAATTCTTTCCCTTCGTCGAGTGCTTATCAGACCTTTTCTCCTCTTTCTAATTCTTGGAACCCCTATCAGGGGCTTTCCTCTTCATTTCATACTTCAACGGGGGGAACTGGTCTGGGCTTTGGTAACTCTGCGTTGGGAGGAGGTTCTTCTCATTTTTCTACGAGTCCTTTTTTGAAACCTGGTGCCTCATCAAATCCAGGGTATTATTTTCAGACTGTTGGGAATCCATCTCATCAAGGATGGAATCCTCAGGCTCCGCCTCGCTTACCTTTTCTGGCAACGTTAAACTTGCCAGATCTGTCGAAGTTGACTAATGATCCGATTCATTATGGTCCGGGGTGGCCTCCGGTTCCCACCAAAATTCCTTCAGACATTCCAAATTTTGAAGGCAAGAATGGAGAAGATCCGACTAACCACATCACTACCTTCCATTTATGGTGTTTTTCGAACTCCCTGATCGATGATTCGATTAGGTTGAGATTATTTCAACGCACCCTAACTAGAAACACTGCCAAATGGTATATTGAGCTAACTGGGGGCAGTTTTGCTACATTTGGAGAACTGGTTGTTACATTTCTGAACCATTTTCAGTTGCCTGTCCGATATGACGCTGGGACTGAACTCCTAGCTAATTTTAAGCAGGACGACGCAACTCACATTTATGATCACATTCAGGAATGGAGGAGAAGGAAGAGGCTTATTAAAGCTCATATTCCAGGAGAATTCCTTTTGGAATGGTTTCTGAAATCCCTGCAGTCAGATGTTTCGAAAGATGTATCCCTTTCAGGGGTATTTTCTGAGGAGCAGGCCATTTTTAGGGCCCAGCAGCTGGAACTGATCTATTCTCAGTCTGGGCTCCTCCATAAATATCTGCCCAATGCTCCTCGCTCCAAATTATATTTATCTAAAACTAAGCCTGGTCCTCATGGTGACGGACTCATTGGATTGATCAATAGTGGTGCAGCCAGCCTGCTTACTCAATTGCAGTAGTTGTCTTTACAATCTGCTCCTTCTGGTTAGGTTGTGCCTGCTGAGTCATCGCCTTCCCAGTATTTGTCCATAAATGCTTTCCAAGCTTCTAATCCCAAAGGAAATCAACAATCCAATGGGAAGAAGAAGGGCAAGAACGGGAAGGGTAATGCGAATAAAACCAACGAGCATGTTGGTGAGGGTCCAAAGGAGAAAAGGAAAGTGAAGTTTCCATGCAAGCTGTGTGCTGGAGACCATATTACGCACCTTTTCCCTAAAATTCAGGATGCGCAGCGCTTGTTAGCTCAGCAGGGTTCTTCTAGTTCCCAGGCTGTGTTAACAAACCCTTTTCCCCAAGGGCAACAATTAGTTGTTGGCGCGAATCAAAATCCCGGGGCTTCCTTTGGGGGCACCCAGGAAGGGGAAATTCCATCGAACATTTTCATGATGAGTGCTCACGCGGATATCACTACGAGATCCGTGATTATGGTGGAGGAGTCTTGAAAGCGGGATGTTCCCGATGCCTCTTGAACCGTCTCACATTACCAGCCTCTTGTTGAGTCTCCTGCCTCGGATGCCCAGCATCTTCCTAAGCTGCTCAAGCAGTCAATCCGTCTTGGGCTGCCGAACTACTCGATTGTAGAAGATATGGCGCGGAGTCCTTGTGCTATGTCGGCTTTAAGGTACTCCAGTCTTGTCCGGCTCAGCGCAGTGCTTTGCTCACTGCCATTGGGGCTATTGATCCAAAAAATTCTCTTCTGATTACTTTTGATATGACTAATTTTAAGAAGAGACTCCCCCATCACATGGCTTTTCATATTAAATCATCGTACCGAAAGTGTAATATCTTTCTAACGGTTGTTGATGAGGGTGCTTCCACATGCGTGATGTCTCTCACATGTTGGAAGACAATTGGATCTCCCAAAGCTGTTCCATCTACCACTCTTCTGACTGCGTTCGATGGTCATTCTCATAGACCCCATGGTATTTTCCCAGCTTTGCCCATCTGTGTTGGGGGAAAAACTGTCAATATAGAGGTTGAGGTAGTTGACGCAAGCTTGGACTACAACCTTCTGTTGGGGAGAAACTGGATTTATGAGATGGATACCATTGCATCCTCATTATTTCGGATTATATGTTTCCCCCACGAAGGGAGGATTGTTACAGTGGATCAACTCGACTGTCCTCCTGTAGACCCGAATGCATCTACTGACTCATCTGTTCCTAAGTTGGATAATAATAAGGCGCCTGTTGAGAATTTAGGAGTTGGAATGTATTCTTCCTTGATGGGTATTTTCGATATTCCTCCTCCTACGGTTCATATTAATGCAATTTCATCCTCCAAGGCTCCTCTTCGAAGAGAGTTCTTCAGAACTCATTATTTTTCGGACCCTTGGACCTTACCTTCCCCTACAGCCACATTAGCGGAAGGTCAAGTGGATGGAATGGCATTTTCGATGTCTGCAGCCCCAGGGTGCTCGGTATAATGTGACTACGGGAATCCGGTCCGACTCCTCTTTCACCGAGTTGGATGGCGATGTGGCTCCGGCTTGGACACTTAGTTCTTCTTCGGCCTAGGATTGCCTTGATACCACTCTTCCATCTGAAGAGGCCATCCTGGAAGCCATGACTGGTATAGATAGACCGTGGGATGATGTGCATCTTCGGTCTTACTTTTTACCTGACCTTGAGCGAAGTTGAAACGAGTTTTCCAAGTCCTCCGTCTCCTAGTCCTGGTCACCCAGTCTTGAACCCTTTAGCACCAACACAGGTTTATGCTGAAGGGAACATGGATGTGATTTCTCCTACTATCCCGGTGAACATTTCCAGGGATCCCAATATTATTGAGAATGTCTTCATCGGAGCTGAATGTTCCCATGAAGAGATTCAAATTTACACCGAGCTCTTTAAAGAGTATAGGGATGTATTCGCTTGGTCTTATGAGGAAATTCCTGGTATTGATCCATCTATTGTCCAGCATCAGATCAAGACTTATGAAAATGCTAAGTCGGTGAGGCAAAAACTTCATCCGGTCAATCCTAGGAAGGCAGCAGCTATCAAAGCTGAGGTTGAGAAGCTGCTTAAGGCAGGATTCATTTTCCCTATTCCTTTGACTGAATGGGTTTCAAATCCTGTTCCCGTAGATAAAAAGCAAGGAACGATTCAAGTTTGCATTGATTTCAGAGACCTAAATAAAGCATGTCCTAAAGATAATTACCCCACACCATTTATCGATCAAATCATTGATGAGTGTGCCGGTAATGAGATTTTCTCCTTCATGGATGGTTTCTCTGGATATAATCAAACTACTATCCGTCCTGAAGATCAGCATAAGACTGCTTTTATTTGTCCCTGGGGTAAATTTGCGTACAAGAAGATGCCTTTTGGTCTTAAAAATGCTGGGGCTACCTTTCAGCGGGCCATGTCATATGCCTTCCACGACATCAAAAAGATTATCGAGGCGTACTTATATGATTTAGCTGCTCATTCTCAAAAGAGGATGGATCATCCTGCTCACCTCCGGCAAATATTTGAACGATGTCGGTTCTATAAGATTAGATTGAATCCGAACAAGTGCATTTTCGCGGTTACATCTGGTCGATTATTGGGATTCATTTTGTCTGGGGAAGGGATTAGGGTAGATCCCTTCAAGGTTGAGGCAATACTTTGGTTGCCTCCCCCGTTTTCTATCCGTCAGCTTCAAAGTCTACAAGGAAAGTCTAATTTTCTTTGGAGATTCATCGTAAATTATGCTGAAGTTACAAAGGGATTTATGATATTGTTGAAGAAGGGAGTTCCATTTCTTTGGGATGACTACGCTCAATGCTCATTCGATGCTTTGAAGAAAGCATTGACCTCTGCTCCTTTATTGAGTCCACCTGATTATAGCAGGGATTTCCTTTTGTATCTGGCAGCAGCAGAATCTACTATTGGTATGGTTCTGGTTCAGGAGGATGATGCTCTTGCAGAGCATGTTATATACTACCTTAGTCGAGGCTTGGTAGGACCTGAACTCCAGTACACTCCGATAGAAAAGCTAGCTTTAGCAGCAGTTCATGCTGTGCAGCGACTCCGGCATTACATTATTCTTCGAAAAACTTATGTTTTGGCAGCAACCAATCCATTTCAGTTTGTCCTCAGTAGGCGAGTGATTGGGGGAAAATAAAATAGATGGATTGTGATTTTGCAGGAATTTGATCTTGAGTTTATGTCTGCCAAGTCCAAGAAATCATTAGTTTTCGCAGAATTGATCTCCGAGTTGCCCTGTGGGGAAGAGATGATCTATGATGAATCCTTTCCGGATGAACATTTGTTTCTTATCTCTTCACAGGATCCTTGGTATGGAGATATCATTGTGTATCTTTAGACTGCGAAGTTTCCCTCTACTTTTTCGAAAGATGAGCGTCGTAAGCTGCGTCACTTGGCCAAGAATTATTTGATTATTGGTGATGCTTTATACCGTCGAGGGGTTGATTCAATCCTAAGACGCTGCTTAACTCTCGAAGAAGTTGAGGCTGTGCTCAATGATTCTCACAGTGGAGCTTGTGGGGGTCATTTATCTGGGCTTGCTACAGCCCAAAATATTTTGCGTGCTGGATACTTTTGGCCCTCGATTTTCAAAGATTGTATAGAATCGGTCAAAAAATGTCATCCGTGTCAGGTTTATACTCGAAAAATGCACGCTCATCCAGCTCCGCTTTTTCCAGTCGTTACTGTCGGTCCCTTTACAAAGTGGGGTATTGATTATACTACTTGTAACTTGCCTTTGGCTAAAGGTCACAAGTACATTATTGTAGCAATAGACTACTTTACGAAGTGGGTCGAGGCTATGCCTACTTTTGGGAATGATGGTGAGACTGCAGCTCTTTTTCTTTTCAACCAGGTTATTGCTCGTTTTGGTATTCCTAGAGAGATTGTCACTGATCATGGCAGTCATTTTCAGAATAGCATGATGGCTGAGTTGGCTCTCAAATTGGGTTTCCGGCAAGAGCATTCATCTCCGTATTATCCTCAAGCCAATGGGCAAGTGGAAGCCGTGAATAAATCCTTGAAGACAATTCTTCAAAGGACAATTGATAAAGCTAGATCCAACTGGCATATTATGCTATATCTTGCACTTTGGGCATACAGGACGTCAGTGAAAACTGCAACTGGCTTTACTCTGTTTCAGCTAGTGCACGGGTTGGAATCCATATTTCCCATTGAATGTGAGATTCCTTCTCTTAAGTTAGCTGCTGAACTTCTTCCTGACACTACTAGTCTTGAAGAACGCCTCCTTCATCTGGAACATCTCGATGAGCAGTGTCGGGATGCTGCCATGATGAATGAAGTGCATAAAAACTGAGTTAAAGTTCAGTACGATAAGGCGGTCAAACCCAGGGTTTTTTCGGAAGGTGACCTTGTCTTGGTCTATGCCCAAGAAAAAGATGCCCTGGGGGCAGGAAAGTTTAAGTCTATGTGGTATGGCCCCTTCATCGTTAAAAAATTCCTTAAGAAAGGAGCGTATACCTTGGTTGATTTCGAAGGAAACGAGTTGCCGGAGCCCCGAAATGGGCTCTATTTGAAGAAGTATTATGCCTAGGCTTCGGCCTGGCATGTTGCTTTTGTATATAGTAGTTTTTTGCTTTGTACATATCTGGTTGATTTTCGATCTTTGATGAGTTGGTGATGTTTTTGATCTGCTTTGGTAGGTTGTGTCGGATGTCATGAGTCATTTTTGTTTCACCGATGGTGCTAGTCGACACACCCGGAACTTAGCTTCTGCGGCTTGGGTGCTTCATTATCCTTCCGGTCGGCTATTAGTATCAAGAGGGGTCTGCATTGGTCTTGCTTCCAATAATATAGCAAAATACATTGCAGTTGTTTATCTACTCTCGGAGGCGATATCTTTGGGTGTTTATTCGTTGGTAGTTTTCTTGGACTCTCAGCTGGTGGTGTCGCAGTTGAACAATACTTATCGGGTTCGAGATCCATTTTTATTACGGTTGTTCTTGAGGGTACGTTTGTTACAAATATCATTTCAATTTTTAACTTTCATTCATATTCCTTGAGCTGACAATTGGTTGGCTGACTCATTAGCTAATCAGGCACTAGATTGGCATATCAATCATTCCATACAATAAAATTTAATCATAAAAAACATCATACATTTTGATACATTTATCACATCACATCAAACATCGCTATATATATATCATCAGAGTGTTCAAAAACTTTACAAAATTTGGATCCATAAGATTATACAAAATTTGGGCTTATGCCTGATCATGTTCAGTCTCAAAAATATACAGTCATCTGATACATCATATCTATCTACTCCTGAGGTCCCTGCCCAGAAGTCGTGTTCCTATAGAACATGATCGCGGTGGCAACTCGGCGGAATAACCGTACCCAGTCTTGGGGCACTCCTACCACCTGTCTCTGGACGGCTTCCGGTAGATCTTCCACGGCAGCCATAGGTATTTGGCGGGTTAACCCCTCCAAGTTCCTCTGTACATCTTGGAGGGTCCTTTCTGAATCCACTGTATCTGCTTCGCCCCTGCGACGCTTGTGGCGCGGGAAACCCTCAGGTCGAACTGGTCCAATATCTGTATCATGATCATATTTACATTGTCATTCATTATGAATCCAATCAAAAACACGTTTGTTTTTCTCATACATATTTGAAAAAATCCAAAAAATTATATAAGTCAAAATTTTTTGCAAACTTACCGACTGTACCCCATGCTGTGCCTGGTGGAAGAACAAGATCTGGATCTCCACGAAAGTCCATCCCGACATAGGGATAGTCGTCCATAGCGATGATTTGTTCTCCCCACCAAAGGAAGAACTCATCATCCCAAGTGGTCTAGGGAACTTCAATTCCCCTAATCTATTCATCATGTCTGCCCAATGGGCAATTTTTGGGTCTCTCGGGCTGCTGATGGTAGAGATGACTCTGGGTCTCAATGCTGGTATCTTCTCAAAGAAGAATGTCATCAAAATTGTACCATATCCAAAGTGATTTTTCTTTGCTTGGCGGATTGAGGTCAATTGTTGCTTCATGTTTAGTAATAGGGCTGTGCACCAATCATATACATGAGTCAAGCATTCTACTGCTATGCTCATTTGCGTCCTGGACGCCTGATGTAGGGAGGCAGATCCTGCCACTTTACCAATGGTGAAAAGGAGGATTTTCATGTGCAAATCCCTTAAATCTTTAATTGCAATTTGAGTTCCAACTTTCTTGGAACCCTCTACGCAATACACGTGGACGCAATCTTCCACGGTTAACCCTCCCAGGGGCTTCCCGTGCAAGTCTACGGGTTCCCCCCTCTGGCAGAGTCCAGTGATAAAATATATGTCTTCCACTTCAATTCGTACTAGCATCTGATCTATCATAAAGCAGTCCTCTTCCGGTTCCCAATAATTCACGAGCATTTCTAGCAAACGTACATTGCTTTTCATATTTGGCATTTTGAAAAACTTGAGCAATCCGCAATTCCAAAGAATTATTTACAATGCTCGATCTTGCATGACTTCTTGATCAATTGCACTGTGTTCACGCTCTCTCCATGAGATTTTCATCCTGTCAAAATTCAATAAATCCTTCATTAGTCACGCATTTTTCATTTGGGCCTGCGCATACGCGGATTTCTTTATGCACAGTCGCGTGTATATGCGACTTTACCGTTACCAACCCGCGTATGCGCAAGCCCGTGTTTTTTAGAAAGGGTTTCTATGGTGAAAATCACTAAATTTTAATTTATAAACGGACAAAATGATTTGCAAGGATGATTGATGAGCTTAGCTGACAAATTCAGTGCGATTCGACGGTCGGTTGCTCTTGATTTGACGAAAGAAGTTTTTTGCTCCATAGCACTTTTTTCCAAATCAACAATGTAATAATGAACCAAATATGAGGTAATTTGTCTATTTATGCCTAAAAAGTTGAAAATTTTCGCAAAAATTTGTTATGCTTATTTTTTCGATCTATCTTAAGCTGCATAACCCGGATGCTTGGAAGTGCCCAGTTTGGTATGTTTTCAGGTACATTTTGATGAATTTGAGATTTTTTCCCATTTTTTTGATCCATGATTACTGACTCGTCACGATAGGTATATGATCTTCACTGGCATATAGGTTAGGAAAATCATTTTCCGTTGCATTTTGCATACTAGCCTCTATACTGATCACTTGCCATAGGGTCGATCCCATCAGGTCATGACTATTACACCCATTTCACTCGCCGATTATTCAATCATGACTTGGTGGTAGAGCCTTCCTTTACATGGGCTTCCTAGTTAGTTCCTCGCTATCACTTGTTGCCCATGCTGCGTTTTATGTAGGCTCGGGAGTCCTCTTTAGTCCCGCCATGACTTATGTGTTGAAGCTTCATTCTTCTTCTTCATCACTATCATTTTTTCTGGCTTTTACCCTAGAGGCTCCCCGGTGTCGTTAAGTTGTATTACTGCATTGCATATTGGCTACTTGTTTATCCTGGCCTTTAGCCGGCTTCATTTGGACTCGATGTTTAAGCCAACTTTTGACCTTGACTTTCTGCACAAGTTAACCATTGCATGCACCTAGCTATCACGACTTGACACCCTTTACCCATGGAGTGAGAAGCATCTTTAAATTTCATACTCGCCCACCACCTTGCATCCATCATAGGCTTGTTCCAATCCCCCAGAACTGAAAGATTCGTTTTCTAACACATGCACCGATTGCATCATACATTGATTTTTATTCCTTTTCGTTTGTGCTTATTATGAAAAAGCGAAAAATCAAATATAACAAAAAAAAGGGCGGGAACGGGATGTTGCTTCGTAATTTGATGGCAGTACAGTATCATTTTGTTTCCCTTGAACAAATCACATACAGTTATATATTTCCTTCAATTGGGATGGTTTTAGTTTTGAACTAGGTTCAGCCTTTGCCTTGTTTCACTGGTCGGTCCTCCCCCGGTTGGTTATCTCTTCCAATCATATGGAGAGTTTTTCTGCCTCCCGTATGCTACCGTACTTATGCTGTCTTTTTATCGCCATGGTCATCACGAGTCGTGCTTTGTTCAAGGGAAGTCTAACCCGTAGTCGGCCATCTCCGCGTGTCTAGTGACTCATTATTCAGCTCAACCTTCCCTTGGCCTTGTCAAGCAGTATTGTTCTATCACATCGATGTTTCCTTGTCTTCTACTCTAAGTTTTCGGTTTGAGAAGCTGTCCCCATTGACTTCTTGCCGGCGGGTTTGCTCTCAGATCTTTATCGACTACGACACATTGCTCTGAGAGCAAACCTAGAGCCGCACCCTGGCCCTATTTCCATCATTGATAGGTGACCTTGTGCTCAGCATTTTATCATCATTATGGGTCTTAGACTGAGTGGTTTCCCTTGTGTTCGACGTCAGCATACATTATCACACTTGGGATTCGTGCAGTACCTTGATTTCCATTTGACCCTATCGGTGGATTTCTTGCCTTTGTGTCAGCTTTCATTATTGGTTGGTTCAGAGGGTTTCTTCCGTGCACTAGCTTCATCTTGTGCATGTCGGAAACGTACTTTGGTTTTGGTTCCATCACTCTACTTCATCCGATTCCTTCCAAATCTTGGCCTGCGGGTTACACTCGCGCTGGATTGATGTGGGATGCCTTAATGCCTTCCTTCCAGCAGATCTTTTCCCATCGACTCCAACTCATAGCTCTGGGAATAAGGTCTAGATTCTTTTTGTCAGTACCTTAGGGTTTGCAGTCATTAGTGGCAGATTCTTCACTATCGACAGTGGGGATTCATCATTGCCTCCTTATTGGTAGATTCTTTCAAGTGTTCAACTTCAACTTATTCATTCTCACTTGTCAGATTGTACTGGGGCACCTTGACACTCATTTTCATTATTGGTGGGTTGTCTCGCATTGGTTAACGGTATACATCATTGACCGGTAATCCAACGATTTCTCACATGGTCGACTTCAGCTCATTTATTCCCATTGTGTAGAATTGTGCCATAGTGATCGGTGAATACCTCGGGTTGCATCAACATTTCTCGGTTCACTTTTGATAGTCCATTCATTTTCTGCCAGTGATGTCGTCCACCCTTATATGTTGCAGTTTAGTACAGTAGCATCCTATATGTTGGCTCCCAAGTTGCGTGATTGTACCGTTTGTTCCACCTCTTATGATTCGGTACTTGGAGATTCAGTTACTTATATGATCAGACATCCAGTTGCAGCATCCTTGATTAGCTTTCTATATGTGATACTTGGACATTGATTCAGACTTATATTTCCAGGCCATGCTCAGATGATTCATTGTGTACTTTCAGTTCAGCTATACTTGTATACACGTTGGATCTATTCAGTATTTTCTATATGATGTATTTTTGACTGAGCATGGGTATGCCCGCCTAAGCATGAGTTGACTCTCTGTTTTCTTTCATCGGTTTTTGGCGGGCTGAAATCTGGTGAAGTCCTCTCTTGTCCTTGCGAAGTTCTTTCTATGTGCATAATACATTTCGGCCATCATGTACCGCTTCTGACCTCATATATTAGGGGGCATCTGTTACAGCATCATTTCTCACCTTCATATGATTCATGATTGCTTTTATGGCTTTGGGCACCCATTCCTACAAACTTGGACCAAATTCACTAAAAAACAGTGTAAAAATCCCCATACGCGGTTATGCCCAGACTTTTCCGAGTGTATACGCGAGTCCACATATACTTTTCCACGTATGCCATTAAAATCATTAAAATATATATAAAAATTCCCTATTTTCGGGCTGGATTGATGGTTACTTTGGTAGTTCAACCACCCTAGCACGTGGCCAACTGTTTCCAACTGTTGAAACTACTTTGAGGGAGTATAAAATCCCCTCATGTGTATGGCCTAAGAGAGAGAGAAATTATTGATATTATACTCTGTTGGAATCCTCTATCCAAGTCTGAATTCCCGTGCCTCCTGCACTTCCCAGTTCATTACAGGAAACCCTTGTTTCCTGGAGATGTTCATCTCTTTATATGTCATCTCATATGCACCCGTTCGGAAGGAATCTTAGCGAGGCAAGGGTGGGATGGATCCGGACGACGGTCTGCTCGAAGATCGTGGAAGGATTCAGGCGATCTCTCCACTTGTTATTTCTTTACATGCTATTTATAATACAGAAAAACCATCTTGTTCCTGAAATATACGTGTTAGTGTCCGCTTGCATATATGAGAATATTGTTATTTAAGCATTTATTATGGTTTATCTAATGTTTCATATCGGTTTCCTTAACATTTAGAGTAGATATATGTTGTACAACCAGTTCTTCGTGCTTGTTTCTTCTTGTCTTTCAGGTTAAGAAGGAAGAAGGGTTGCTGGGGGTTTGGACCCCGCGGGATCTGCTTCAACCGTAGGACCTACGGGTAAGTTCCTCTATCTGCTCTATTTAGTTTTTCATGAACATGTATGGTTGTGTGAGTCCTTCTTGAGTAGCATGCCCTGCTTTGTGGAGGTTGTAACCCAAAAAACCTCTAGGGTGATTTTCCCTGAAACAGGAAGGTGAGTGAGCTTCAATATTAAGTTTTTTCTCAGTAATTTCTCAATGAGAACATGAAACCAAGGAAATGCACATAAAACCCTAGAAGAGGGAATTAATCCTTCCAAGAAAAAAATGAAGACAAAAGAGGTAACCTGAGGGCCCAATTACTTGTATCTGATACACTAGAACCTATTTTTTGATGTGGAAAACACTGGAATGAAAGATTTTCCTCCTTTGAAGAAAACACAACTCCTTTGGCAAAAGCGCAGCAAATGCGCAGCGTAACGAATGATGAGGCACTTTGGTGGCAAGGGTTTGTTGTTATGAGGATGCAAGAGCTCTTTGAAGGTGGAGAGAGGTTTATTTAAGATGGAATGAGAAAATGAGAGGCTCATTTGGTGTTTTGTAGCTTTGGAAATCGATTTTATCCTATGGTGGTTAAGTGGCCCCACCATGTAATTTTTACAATGTGATTTGAAATTGTAGATTTAAAACCTTATGGAACATATTACATGATGATTGAAATGAAAGTATACTTTTAAAACCTTTATTGAACATTTTTCAATATTACTACTCCTTCAATGCTGAATTTGATGATGAAATGACTGATTTTTATGATTTTGACCCTAAGAACTAATGATGAAAATACATGAAATGAGTTGAATGATGACCTTGGTGATGTGTTTGAGATGGTTATGTTAACATTTCATTGTTGATTCATCAAAATGAATGATGGCGAGACCAAAAAATGGACTGAAAGGAGTAGTAACACACCTAGACACACTAGCCAGTGACCAAATTTTAATTTGAAGCCCTATTGAAACCATCAAAAATTGACCTAAGACCCTAACAAAACCTTGTAAGATAAAATTTTATCACTGGTGACTGGCAGGAATGGAAGACACTAATAGCCACTACCCATAAGATCATGCGCACTGGTTAATTTTTGCCTTCTCTCTTTAGCGATTGCATTGAGGAGGTCAAGCACTATCCCAATTGTCAATTATTCGACCCTGAGGCTCTAGATCCACCTGCTACCATCCATTCTATCATCGTTGATAGTCCTTTTTGTAAATGGGCTATTGAATTTGTGAAGTGTCTACCCACATCCACTAATAACCATAAGTATATTGTCATGGGCGTTGACTATTTCACCAAATGGGTTGAATCCATGCCTAGTTCAATACCACCGCAACTACTACAACCCTCTTCTTCTTTAACCATGTTACCCATCTATTTGGGGTTATGAAACAATTGGATTCTTACCATGGCCAAAAATTTGAAGATGACATTTGACATGAGATATCCTCTCTATTGGGATTTAAATACCAATATTCATCATCTTATTACCCAAAGGAAAATGGACTAGTTGAAGTTGTCAATAGAGTCCTTAAAAATATTCCTCAACAGACTATGAAAAAACATAAGTCCAATCGACATCTTATGCTCTTCCCTGCTTTGTGGGCATATATAATGTATGTCAAAATTTCCACTAGGTTCCCTCAAATCCACCTTCTTTTTGGATAGGAAGCATTATTACCAATAGAGTGTGAAATCCCTACCCTCCACCTTGTTGTCGAACTCCTCCCAGAAACCCAAACTCTAGAATAATGACTTATCATGCTTCACTGCACCAATGAAGACCATCATGTTGCTTTGTGAACCATTAAAGTGGCCAAAAAGCGCACTAAAACTCAATATGACCATAAATTCCACCCTCATACCTTTCACGAAGGTGACCTTATTCTTTTCTATGACAAAGCTCATGATGTCCTGGAGGATGGCAAGTTTGAACCATTATGGCTCAATCCTTACATCATTCGTAAGTTTTTTGGAAAGGGGGCATACCTTTTAAAGGGTCTAGAGGGTGAAATCATTCCTAATGCTCGCAAAGCACTCTACCTGGAAAAATTTTACCCATATAATTTCCCATTGAAATGCGTGTATCTTTTTCTTTTTAGCATATAGGTACCTTGCATCCCCCATTATTTTATTTTTTCTCTTTTGACTTCTTTCAGATGTATCCATCATCCACAACTGATATTGGTTATGCTGATGGTGCAAGTTGCTTCTCCCGGAATCTAGCCGCTATATCCTGGGCCTTTTTCAACCCTTTTCATTCATTAGTTCACTCCAATGACATCTACATCAGATTTTCTACCAACAACGAGGTTGAATATGATGCAATAATAGCTTTGTTAATTGTTTCCCTTGATCATCACATCCATCACCTTCATGTTTTTCTTAATTACTTTCTACTTGTCATGCAATTGAATGTCGTTTATCATGTGCATAATCCTGTCCTATTTAGAGAATATCTACGAGTTAAGATTTTGGCTTGTGAATTTGATTCAATTACATTCAGTCATTTTCCTCAAGCCCAAAATCACTATGTATATACCATTGAAAATAACATTTTAGATTGGAAGTTATCACATGCATATACAAGAAGACAACTATATCATAAACAAATGGTGAACCACAATCTCCACAAAAAGATGCATAACCACATTATGTATCATAATATCCAACATATAGTGTTTGGGGTTAACTACTCTAAATACATCTGCCATGCCCCTAGCATGTTATGTAATATCCCAAAAGGGAGAATGTAGTAATACTGAAACACAATATAAGAACTATAGAAAAGTCAACAATAAATCTAAATACACATAAGAATGAATAGAAATAGCTGAGCCATTTTATTATGTGGGAGGTGAAAATAAAGTACAATAGTGCTCAAAATATGACACACTTAAGCCAAAGAGATGGCCTAGAATGACCCAAAAATGATCCCACAAGAGGCATTGCGTAACTTTTGGACTGCTGGAAGGTAAACTGCATTGTCCCTGCTACAAATATTGGGAATGCAACTTCCAGAAATATAGGAAGTCAGATCTAGGCAATTTGGGAGCTCTGAGGATGCTGAAAATAGAGATCTAGGCTCTATGATGGATACCCAAGATAACCCAAAAAGTGTTTCTCAGATCTATTAATCTAAGAAAACCACCCTCTTAGGGATTCACATACACACTACTGGGTATGCATATCTACTGCATAATCTAATGATATGATGGCTTCAATGATATATAATCATATCTATGCAAGAAGGGATGATCCTTTCACTAGATCCTTGGGCTAAAAGCTGAAGATCTAGTTACTCAAATCTCCTCCAATGAAAATAGCTGCTGGATGAACAAAAACTTTATAAAATGGTGCTGTAAGAGAGGGAGGCTCAATCGCCTAATGCTAGATATGTCAATACAGCACCTGAGTGATGGAACCAATAGATCGAATGTGAGGAGATGATCCCTCAAAGGATTTCCAGCTGAAATAATGAAAATTTCCTTCCTCCAATAGATCTACAAGATTGGACTACGCAATCCTTGAAGGAACTGTTGCTGCATGGAGGTAAAACCCAATGGCCTGAATGTCGGATATAGATCTTCTGCTCCTGGAAGACTTAATCTCAAGAACAAAGTGGTAGGATGAATCCTTTACAGGTTTCATAGCTGAATGTTAGAAACAACCTCCTGAATATGGCACCAATGCCTGATAAGGAATAGATCTCAATATAAAGCCTTCCTAGAGTACGCACAAAAGTCCTCTATGGGTAAGGGTGGGATTCTTGCTCGGGAACACCCTGTGCTACACAACACTGCAAACTTAGCTAAACAACATAAGAGTGCAAGGAATTGTCACCTGAAAAATCTAGATCTAAACATATCAAGAATAATCCAAGTATCCAAATCTACCTTCTATTGTGCCTTCACCTTCATTATATAGATCATGAGCCTTCCATAGCCTAGGCCCACTCCATAACTACGTTATACATGTGGACATCAGTCTCCATGGTTGACTACACTATTTCTCCATGTCCTCCATCATGTTCACATGGGGTGATTACCCTCTCCATCATGTGTGCATTAAATGCATCATTTCCTCCACTAACTTATCATAAATGCTTTATAATCTTACTTTGAATGCACTATGATCTCATTTGACCTCTTCAAATATCCTCATGATTTTATATTTAAGATCCATGATCTTATTTTACTGTTTCATCCTCCATGATCTATCTCATAAATGAGACATGATCTCCACTACTTTATCATTAATGGAGCTGCTCCACTCCTCCATGATTTATATCTAGATCTAGAATATCCAAATACACACATCAAAAGTGGAATTTATTAATCTTTGAGGATTATGGGTCCCTCCACCATTTTATTTACTTAATTAATTAAGTTGATTAAGAACTCTAATATTCCAAATATCATGTGAAAATTTAGGAATATTACAGTCCTCCCTCCTCCCTGGTGTTAGTATGAATCCTTTGTCGAAGTGTACGAAAAAGGACCACTTTAGCTACGCATAACTAATATCCCTAACAACAAAAGTGGCTGCCAATATCTTCAGATCTGCGGTTAGTTAGACAAGAAAAGAGCTGCAAAACACCAGATCTATGCATGGAAAGACATTAAGTAGTAAAAACAAGGGTTTGCTCCATATACCAATAGACAAGACAAGAACAATTTTTGAAAGAATTTTTATATTAATCGGGCACCTGGGAGGAAAACAAGAAGGCGTATCCAATTCTCCTCAGTGGGATGGGTTCTTGGAAGTCCTCAGCAGTTCAGATCTAAGATTTCTCTCTCTTGTTGGTGTAGAAAACCCACACAAAGAATAGAACTCAAAGGGAGCTCACACAGCAAATGGTAAAAAGAGTGACCAAGTGTATAGATCCAGAGTGATCTAATAGGCAACAAAAGGTGAAGAATGGTAGGAAAAACCCTCCTATTTATAGCAAAATATTGGGTCATTCTAGATCTTGGTGCATGATTAAAATAATGTTAACCAAATCTAGATCCACCTTTTATGGAATATTTTATTATATTTGTTGGAGGGAAAAGGTATTTGACTTGGGTCAAATCCCTTGATTAGTCAAAAATAAATAAATGATTCATTTATCTTTTTAAGGAAGTGGTTGGAAGATAATCAAATAAATAATTATTTATTTAATTATTTGTGGGTGATTGGTCATATTTAACAAGGAATATTATCTAAATAAGATTTAAATAATTATTCCTAGAAAATAATAAGATAAATAAAGGTTTATCTAATTAATTTCTTTGTTTTTGGGTTAAACATGACTGGGAATAATAATTAAAGTGTGGTTTAATTAATTATTCCATGAGGAAAATCAAACAAATATAGGTTTGTTTAATATTTCCTTTTGGGGTTTCCTGTTTAGACCATAAACAACCTAATAAATGTGGTTTATTAAGTTATTTAACATAGTGAAGGCAATTTTACTTAGGGTAAAATTGGTCTTACATGGTGTACTTGGGTCCATCTAATGATAATAGGTTAGATGACCAAAAATGGTGTAACAGATTGCCCCCCAGCGTGCGAGTGTCAGGAGCAAATCGTATGACCGAAGTACGTTGTAAGAACACAATCACTAGACAACAAAAGGGATGTCAGAGAGAGAAATGTGAGGTAGATAGTGTGCTGAAGGACTAGACCCTGAGGAGACGAGACTCGCAAGTGCAACAAGTCTCTTTTTATGAGAGGGTACCTATGCTGAAGGCGGCGGGGGAGGCATACCTATGCCCGCCGAGACAAAGTACAAAAGAATAGTGTGTCCAGTAAACAAGGGACCGAACCATAAAGTACAACTAGCATAATCATGAGCCAGATAAAAATACAATGAGGAATCCCATATACATGCTGTGCCTGGGATAACAGCCAGGACTTGTATAATAATATCTGAGTACATGAGATACAAATACAACCCAAATGCCCCCTGTAAATGGGGAAGGGCTCACAAAATATGACTGATACATGCAACTCAAAGAGGCGCTGCAAGTGGCTAAGGCCAACATCATCAAATATCTAGAGCTGCATCGAAGGCTGCAAGGAGGAGGTCATCCGGGCATGTGGGGGGCTACCTGCAGGGCCACCCCCTCATGAGGGTTGAGACATCTCACACACACCCGGGAATCATCAAGAGCTGCTGTTGTATCATCGAACCATCAAGTATACGGATCTCGGTCATGATTAATGATCGAGGGTTGGTGGAATACAATCAAGTCAAGGGAAATGAAGATCCTTTGCTGAGTCCAAAGGCACCCGAACAAGGTGGAAGGGGCACCGGAACCAAGGTACACGGCCACTCTGAACTGACACGGAATGAATGAGTTGATGTGACGGAAGGTCCGCTATGGGTGAGGCAATGGTGTTCCTCGGCCCAGAGCACGAGAGAAAATAAGTCGCGGACGGGCCAGCACTAGCTAAGTGATGGGGAAATGGGGGAAAGGGCCCGTGGGGCGAATGGATGACTTCCTTGTTAGAGAATAAAGAGCATGAATAGCAAAGCATTGTTGACACAATATCCATAAGGGATAGGGGACGATGGGGGCTGAAAGGTCATAGTGTGCGTATAAAGAAGACAGAGAAAATGAAGGATGGGGGAGCTATAGTGGGGCACAAAGGGACTAAAGGGATAGACTCCATAAATGCGATGATGACTTAACTTGGATGCTCTAAACAAGGGCGACTCGATGGTGCTACCACACAGTAAAGGCCCAATGGGGGACCATGAAAACATGAGTACAAGATGGTTACTCATGACGAAAATTGACACGAACAAAGACAAGTAAGGAGGCAAAATGGTGCCCCAAGTACAAGTGTCGTAAGTGAGGAAATTCGATTTTAAGGAGAAGTGAAGTGACCCTTCTTGGACAAAATGTGTCCTAGTGAAGTATAAAATCACAAAAAATGAACAGATACCCAGTTGAGGGCT